>VZQC01001040.1:461649-506696 GCA_009823505.1 Rhizomys pruinosus
AGGAGATGTTATAAGCCACAGTAAGACCCTGTCATATTTAACAGAAAAAAATGTAATTCATGGATTAACATACCATCCAAACATCTGTGTCTATACCAAAGTAACCTGCCATAACAATTAGTACTGTTTAAATACCTATATATCTAATTGCTTGTGCTTCATTAGTAGGATTGAAAGGTTATTCCTGGACAAACTGTCAGCCCATGAAAGGAAACAGCCAGAACTGACCAGAGTCCAAGACAACAGCTCCAGAGAAAGTAGACTGCTTGCTTCTCATCTACCTGTGCCTCTTTCCTAAGCCCAGGGAACAATCTGTGGAAGAGGAGGTGTGGTATAATGTAAGGGCTGTGATTGGGGTGAATGGTGAAACTACAGCAATATAGTCTGGACACTCATTTGATCAACTTGATTGAACATACAAGCCCCCCCCTCCCCCTGCTGGATGGTGGGACCCAAGAGCTGTGTGGGTTTGGGCACAGCTGCTTGCAAGTTGGTTTTACATGAAGGATGCTTGTACTCATAAATTATCACTTATTGTTAAAACATGGAAAAAAAAACAGAGAAAGATGCAGGAAAGTTATGGCAGAATGCATGATCTGGGGTGGGGTGGGGTGGGGTGGGGGAAAGTAAAGGAAAATATGCCTGAACTGAATTGGAAAATGATGTTTGAAATAAACAAAGCATCAATAAAAAATGAAAAATTAAAAAAAAAGATACCCATATGTTTTTAATGTTAACTAAGTGGGGTTTATAACGTACTGAGCATAGTAATTAGCAATAAGATCTCTCTTTCTTTCTTTCTTTCTTTCTTTCTTTCTTTCTTTCTTTCTTTATTTATTTATTTTTACTAACAGCAAGTCAAATTGTCCAGGATTGGAGAAAAAAACATCTATCAAAATAGCAATAAATTTTAAAAGGTTCTTTATAAAACCAAGAATGGTGACTGCTTTCTGGGAAAAAGCAGGAAAGATGAAGAACAACAATATGCTGACAGTTATGAATTGTAGAAAGTGGGAATCAGTTATTCTCATTAGTCAAAAAGACAAGATAGGAACTGGCATAAACTTGGTAGAATAAAAGAAATTTAACATAAGAAAAAACCATAAGTACAAGGAAACTTTGGTATTGCCGTCCTATATTGGTGGTGACAGTTCAATGAGTATGCTCATATTTCTTATTTTTCATTTGTTAATTAGTTTAAGTATTCCTATGATGTTTCTCTCTTACTTCCTGAGCATGTTCATCTGTGTGATGTATATGTATGCACATGTACATGCACATGTATGTAAATGAAGAAAAGACATCTGGAAAAAGCTGAAAACCTAGAGTTACTTTTTCTACTCTTCTTAGTCTACTATGGTGAGATAGTTATTACTTTGAAGCTACCTACTTACAGACTTTTGGTCACAATGGACCTATTCCCAGGCTATTGCCGGGCGTGGTGGCACACGCCTTTAATCCTAGCACTTGGGAGGCAGAGGCAGGTGGATCTTTGTGAGTTCAAAGCCAGCCTGGTCTACAGAGTGAGTTCCAGGACAGCTGGGGCTACAGGGAGACCCTGTCTCAAAAAGACCAAAAAATAAAAATAAATAAATAAAGATCTCTCTTTATAAAGGAAACTGATTACTGTCTATGTATGCATACAGATGTACTTGACTCCCTTATTAAACTGCTAAAAAATATAATAAAGGAAATTTTTTTAAAAGAAGCAGTGTATATGCAATTGAGACCCTGTGTTCATCTATCTCAACATCAACTTCTCTATCTGAGCTTCATTGACCCTGGCATGCAATTGGTGGTTATGATTAGGAGAGCTGCAGTTATGCTTAGCTGGATACAGGCACTGGAAATGTCAAAGGTAGTGTACTGAGCGAGAATATTCGTGGTATATCACTAAATGTATTTTAAATATGAAAAACACCTTTATGTCAGCCTTACAGATGCTAACAAATGACTCATTACATTTTATAGACAGAATATTGCCTTACAATATCAGTTAAATGTTAGTGTTGCTTTGAAACCAGTGAACTGGAAGAAATTTGAACATGGTGAGTGGAGATGGCAAGATGTCTTTAAAAATAGAAGGTATTACAGACTTGCAAACTGGAAACCAAAAAGATGTTGAAGTTTTCATTTCTGAAAGCCTAAATATTCATCTCCACAGCCTACCTCAGCCAGATTTTCTGAATCCTTCCTGTGACTGTGAGCTCTGCCCAGATGTGATTGTTCCATGTCCTCTGTGATGTCAGAAGGAGGGTCATTGTGATGAAGTCTCAGCCAGCGGATTTAAGGGAGTGTAGAGCAGGCTGGTTTCTTGAGCAGGTGCTCTCAGTGGTGTGGTGGTTTGGTGTTTTTGTGGTTGGTGGTATTTGTTTGGTGGTTGGTGGTATTTGCGAGTTCTGTGTGATTTTGTGTGTTTGGGTTTTTTTATTTTTACATTTTGGTTTGTGTTTTTTTCTGATGTTGAGAGTGTGTGTGACTGTGTGTGTGTATATTTAATATTTTGGTTTAGTTTTCTTCTTTTTTTTTTTTTTTTGGTGGTGGTAGCCTTGCTACCTGTAATGTATGGCCCGACGGGTGAAGTGACAGTATGGCCCAGCCCTGGGGTCACCCTCTCAGATGAACACCTCAGAGCACAGTATTTTATCCTGAAGACCTTGGGCTGGGGTACCTATGCCCAGGTGAAGTTGGCCCACCACTGCCTTACTGGCATTCCTGTGGTCATAAAAGTCCTGTGGAAGGGGATGGAGCTGTTCTACCCAGTCAGGTCTGAGGTGGAGATACTGAAGAGGATGGATCATCCCAACATCATCTCCTTGATCCATCCGGGTAATTGAAACAAAGGACAACATCTGTGTGATCCAAGAGCTGGCTGAGGGGAAAGACCTGTGGGAATGGGTCCTGCAGGTTGGCTACATGCAAAAGAATACCTGCTGGAAAATATTCCAGCAACTATTACAGGCCATGTGGTACTGCCACAAAAGATGCATAATTCACAGGGACATCAAGTTGGATAACATAAGGGTAGACATCACTGGCAGAGTGAAGATCATAGGTTTCGGACTTGCTGCCCTATTTAGGCCTGGCAGTAAACTCCTCTGGTTCTGTGGTGCTTTATGGTTTAGACCCCCAGAATTTTTCCTGCAAAAACCCTATGATAGCCTCAAAGTGGATAGCTGGAACTTAGGTATTGTTCTGTATTTTATGGTGACAGGAACCCTGCCATTTGAAGGGAACAGCTCTCAGGAGGTTGGGCCCAATGTTCTTCTGGGAAAATATGACGTTCCAGTTCACCTTTCTCCAGAGCTGAAGGATATTATCCACCGTTTACTAACAGTCAACCCCAAGGAGAGGCCAAGAGTGAAGGACATTATAAGGCATCCTTGGCTTCAGCTTGATGAAGAGGGTCTAAACAACCAGACCAACCTAGGTGGGTGAACAGTGAAATCCTGGCAACTATGGAGCAAATCGGGTTTGACCCATGTGACACCCAGGAATCTTTACTATACAAACTGTACAATGAGCCTATGGCAACCTACAGGCTCCTGCAATGCCAAGCACACCAGAAGGGAGACTCCACCAGCCCAGCTAAGCCAATGCATCCTGGAGTGACACCACCATTCCTCTCCCCAGTAGATCCTACCAATGTTCCTCCACGCCCAAAGAGGGGACTTGATGTACTCACCTCTCAAATCATATTCAAATACTGAGACTCCTGAGGACAGCCAGCAGGAAGAGAAGGTGAGAAGGGCCACTCCTGAGGATGGCCATCAGGAAGAGAAGGTGAGAAGAGCCACTCCTGAGGACGGCCAGCAGGAAGAGAAGGTGAGAAAGGCCACTCCTGAGGAGAGCCAGCAGGAAGAGAAGCTGAAAAGGGCCACTGAGCCTGTCATTCCTGCCTCCTCTTTTCAGAAGACAGCACCAAATCTCGACTTGGGTGCAGGACGATGCTACTACAGAGGAAGTCTGCAGCCCATGTGGGGTATGGAAGAGGTGGTCAAGAAGGATTGGGGTGGGTCTAATGAGTCTCTGCTGCTGCTTGTTAGTAAGGGAGAAAATTAAGAGGTGTAATAAAGTGATACCCAAAGTGCTACCCGAAAGAGATTAGAAAGAGACATGAAACCAGAGGATGGCCAGAGGATATTTGAGGTCTTGTGAATTATGAGGCCAGGGTGGTGGATCATGTGGGAGTGGACCTGAATATTCCACTGCCGGGAGACAGCAACATAGATAGCCCAGAGGCCTGGGTCCAACCAATGGTCCAGGGTGCTTCAGATGGATCCCAGTGAGTAGGAATGCAGACAAGACACTATCGCTCCAAAGCTTCCCCTGCAGAAGATAAGACCTGAAAACTCACTGTAAGACAGAAGGCCTCTGCCTCCCTAGGATCCTGTCCTACTGTTCTCCGGAGACACTTCCCTTGCCTTGCCCTCTACGCTTCAATGACTTGGGGTGGAAGACATGGTGCTTCTTACAACTCTATTTCACTAATTTTACAATAAAATTGATAATGAAGACTTAAAAAAAAAAGAACAGCATGGAAGGGACTAGTAGGAAGGATGGAGTATTAAAGATCAGAATGTTGTTTGGGCACAACTGCTTGCAAATTGGTTTTACATGAAGGATGATTGTACTCATAAATTATCACTTATTGTTAAAAAATGAAGAAAAAAACAGCGAAAGATACAGGAAAGTTATGGCAGAATGCATGGTCTGGGATGGGGTGGGGTGGGGGGTGGGGGGAAGGAAAAGGGAAATATGCCTGGAACTGGAAAATGATGTATGAAATACACAAAGCATCAATAAAAAAAAGATCAGAATGTTGTCTCTACACTGTTTTTCTCAAAGTATTTTAGAAAGAACAAAATCCTGCAGAGAACTATCTTGCAAAATTAGACTTAAGAAGATGATGAACACTGAAAATATAGGGCTGACAGTGGGGCGAAGGCAGAAGTTTCTGATTAGGAAAAATGTGCCTGGAGGGTTTGCACAAGCCTGTGATCCAGGCCTGAAGACAAAGGAGGACCCTAAGTTCTCTGCCAGACTGGGACACACAGGATTATCCCATTTCAAATAAATAAATGGATAGATGAATAGATAAAAGCTAACGAATAATGGTAAAATGACTACTAACATGCCTTGTACAGAGACATTAAATGCCCATTGGTGTCCCTTTCTTTGCCTTAATTCAAAATCCTTGCAAACAAAAAAGTATCAGATAACAGAGTGTTCCAGTTCTCCAGTATTTCACCTCAAATAGTTATATATTTAGAAGATGGGATTAAGTGCAAACATGACATTCATATATATATATATATATATATATATATATATATATATATATATCCTTTATACACATGATTGGAAGATGACTGGACACAGTCATAACATCACATCCACCTTGTGAGTGATCCTTCATGTGAGGACATGTTTGCAGTTTCCCCACTGTGTTATCTGAGGAGAATTCAGTAGGATTTTGATCTGGAATTCTGGTCACTTGTAATGCTGGCTGAGAAGATTCAGTTACAGAGGGAGAAACATTAAGAAATGGCAATCTGAAGAGTAGACATTTGAAAAGATTAGTAACACTGGGTGTGGACAGCCTTCTCCTCCCTCTTCACTATTAAGTGATGGTTGTGTGCTGTTTTGTTGCTTTTTTTGTGCTAAGTACCAAACTCAAGCATTGCACATGCCAGAGAAAGCCTGTTTTACTGAGCGTTGTCCTCAGCCCATGTAGCTGCTGATTTTAACATTAAAAATACGTGAGGGTCTTTATCTCCTCAAACTTCACACAACTGGGAGCATCATGTTTCTGAGGAACTGATCCCAGAAAAGGCAAAATCTGTAACAGTCCTATGCAGACAGGAGAAATGTAAATGAGATGAAGATTTATTATGATATATATTTGTAGGGTTAGTGGGATGGATCAGAGGCTAAAAGAAAAGAAATAACCAACTTGTATAAGCTGCACCCTTCACAGAGAGACAAGAGAGAGCGAGAGAGAGAGAGAGAGAGAGAGAGAGAGAGAGAGAATAATCAATATATATGTGAGTAGGTAAGATATATTAGCATATTTAATTCATTTCTTTTTTTTTTTTTTTTTGGTCTTTTGGAGACAGGGTCTCCCTGTAGCCCCAGCTGTCCTGGAACTCACTCTGTAGACCAGGCTGGTCTTGAACTCACAAATATCCACCTGCCTCTGCCTCCTGAGTGCTAAGATTAAAGGCGTGCATCACCACGACCGGCTATTTAATTCATTTATCTATATCTATCTATCTATCTATCTATCTATCTATCATCTATCTATCTATCTACCCATCTATCCTTTCTCATTTTCTCTTTCTTCCCCTCCCTCTCTAGGTTTTATAGATAACAGAAAAAGAAAGCTGATAGGATTCTTCTTCCATCCAACATGATGGAAACATGACATTTCTTCTGCAGTAAAAGATTAGAGGTATCTACAAAAGTACAAGGACATTTAAGTTTCCCAGTGGGTGTGGAGAAAGTTTGGACACACTTTGGCTGGAACGCCAAAGGAATGTGAGCACAGGTATACAGCAGAATTGATGGAGCGCAGCTCAGCCACAGTGAGGGAGCTGCAAACTTCTACTTGGATCGTACATCACTGACATTTATTTTATTGAGTGATTCAGTTAGGTGAGATGAAGCGGACCACTGTTAGCTGGAATGAGAGAGTTCTATATTTGTAAGGAAATTTGGGCGAATTGAAATGCAAATGAGATGCTTTTGAAGATGGTAATAATAGCAATGCCAAAGCTTTAGACTAGGTGAGGGTACACAGCAACTATTTCCTTGACCCAATCAGGAAGGTTTCCTCCTGAAAAGCTGCTGGATATTTACTTAATTATCATACTTCACTCCTTCTGTCTTTCTAATTGCAACACATATTCTTTTAGACATATTCTCATTCATATTTACACAGAAATGAGAGAGAAAGAAAAAGAGATACCAAAATGATAAGGTTAACAATTTTATACGGATATTAATACCATCATAGCCAGGGTCATCATAATTTTATCATATTATTTTGTTTCATTTACTTCAGCTGAGCATACTCAGTTAACTGTCTTGGAAAATAAACTTTTATTTGCACATACAGAAGAGAAACCTTTAAACACGTTACAGAATAATGACTCTAAGAAATATGATTTTATTAGTAACAGAATAACAAGTCTAGAGTTGTAGCATTGTTGAAATAGATAATCAGTACTGCCTGGCCCAGAACTCGTGAGTAGCGTAGGCCTGATTCATGATCTGCTTCATCCTTCAGGCTGCTGGGCCAACAGGAGTGCGTCCCCATACCTGGATGAATGAATGGCAGCACTCTTTATTTTACTGGGTTTTCTTAATTCACTATGCAAAGCAATGAGCATCATAGTGGTCTTTTCATGTATCCTCTCCATGTTCCCTCCAGTCCCCTCCCATGTCTGCCCTCTGTTGCAGTTAGCTGTTTTCCTCTCCCTAGCCCCTTCCTACTTGTGTGACACATGTGTTCTGTGAATCTCGTTCCCTTTATTATAGACTCATTTCTGGTTCTCCATCCCCATTTATACAGATATTTTAAAATTAAAGTCTACCACACACATATGAAAGAAAATGTTTTTTTTTTTTCCTCTGAATCAGAGATCACGTAACAATTGCCAATTGGTTTTCTTGAAAATGAGATTTAATTTTAATTTATAACTAAAGAAATTCCATTGTGTTTGAATATCATATTTTCCTTTTTCATTTATCATTTTATAGATATCAAGGCTGGTTCTATTTCCTAGACTGTGAATAGTAGCACTAGATGGACTGGAACTCACTATATAGACCATAGCTCACAGAGATCTCCCTGTCTCTGCTTTCTGAATGCTGGCATCAAAGGCATGCACCACCACACCTGGCTCCATTCTGTATACTTTATATAAAGTTAATTGTAGTATTTTTAAGTACTATGGTGGTAACCAAACAAATATACTTTCCACTGTATCCTACCAACTTTCTCTCATTTTGTATTATCGTATACTTTATTGCTAAGAAATATTTTAGAAAGTATCTTTCTGTGACCCAGTTGACAACTTTTCCAAATATTTGCTTTCTTCTCTGAATGACTCAAACCATTTGTAAAGATGCTATCAGATTCCCGCATATGGAGCCTTAATACTGACTTCCAAGCAGCAGGTATGGACATATCATTGTCACTACAGACAAATGTTGAAAAATACTGAGAATGAAGGGACTGGGACTTCACAGAAATATTAATAACTGTAGAATTGCTAAGCCACATTAGAATTATACCTGCATAAAGAACAGTTAGACTCTTAGCTTTTAGTTTAAAGCCAAGAGTAGACATGAACTCTGAGAATCCCCTCCTCCTTCAGATGTCTCATGGACATGTATTTTAGAGCCAATCATCACTCACACTTCTAGGGAACTAGTATTTCCAGCATTATCTGGGGAAGTGAAGCTAGGACCCACTCTTAGCAGTGAATCGTGCCCTCTGATCCATAGGTCTAGGATATCACACACCACATCAAGCAGACTTCTCAAATACTCTTGTTGATTGCAATGGAATATACTACATTCAACACTTCTGGGCTTGGATTCTTTCTATTGGGGAGATTTTGTATTGATCATAGATTCCATTTCCTTATCAGTTATGTATATATTTAAGCTCTTAACTCTTCTTGGTTTAACATTGGTGGACCCATTTAATTTAGAAATTTGTCTATTTTTGATTTTTGAATTTAAAAGCACATACGTTTTTTATGTATTCCCCTATAATGTTCTGGAACCTCATTTTTTCCCCTGGTGACGTTTCCCCTTTATCTCTGATTTTATTGATTTGAATTTTCTCTTTATTTCAATTGGCTAGGCTAAGGGTTTTTTTTTTTTTTATCTTGTTTATTGCTTCAAAAAACCAGCTCTTAGATTCATGGTTTCTTTGCATTGTCTTCTTTGTTTCTACTTCATTGATTACTGCTCTGGTTTTTATGATTGCTTCTTGTTGCTCGGTTTCTGTTTGGATTGTTGGCACTTTTCCAGATCCTTCAGTTGTACCACTCCATCATTTATTTGGACTTGTGTTCTGATTCTTTAATGTGGGTACTAGAGCTGTAAACTTCACTCTTAGGACTGTTTTTAACGTAGCCCAGCAATTTTTTTGTGTCTTGTATTATTATTGTCATTTAAGTCTTGGAATACTTTTATTTCTTTCTTCAGTTCTTCTTTAATATCATTCAGGAGTGTGCTGTTTAATCTCCATGAGTTTGTGAACATAGTAGGGCTTCTTTTGCTGTTGATTTTAAGTTTATAGTACTGTGGTCTGATAGAAAAGATGGAATAATTTCAATTTTTTTATGTTTACTGAGGTTTCCTTTGGGACTCAGTCTGTGATCTATTTTAGAGTAGAATATTTATTCTTTGGCACTTGAGTGGAGTATTTTGTAGATATCTGTTAGGTAAATTTGATGTATGATATCTTTTAATTAAAATGTTTGTTTGTTCTTTGTGACGTTGACCTGTCTATTGGAGTGTGATATTGAAGTTACCTACTGTTCTAGTTTGTCTTCCATTGCTGTGACAAAACACTCTAACTGACACCACCTTGGGGAGGAAAGGGCTTATTCAGCTCACATCTTCTAGGTCACAGTTCATCACTCAGGGAGCCCAAGGCAGGAACTCAGGGCAGGAACCTGGAGGCAGAAGCTGAAGCACAGGGCATGGAGGAATGCTTTTCACTGGCTTGCTCCCCTGGCTCATGCCCAACCTGCCCTCTTATACAGTACACAACAACCTTCCCAGGGTGGCACCAGCCATAGTGGGCTGTGCCCTCCCACATTGCTCAACAATCAAGACAATACTCCACATATTTGGCCACAGGCCAGTCCAATGGAGCCAATTCCCCAATTGAGGCTCCCTCAACCCAGGTGTGTCAAGTTGACACTAAAGCTATCCAGCACACCTACTCTTACTGAACTGTGGTTCATCTGTATATTCTAGTCCAGTATTAATCTTTTTATAAAATTGGGTGCACCAAAGTTTGGTGTATATTTGTTCATGATTATAATGACTTCTTGATCAAAATGACCATATTATCTCTGGATTAATTTTAATTTGATATCTAGTTTGTCCAATATTAAAACCACAACTTCTGCTTGTTTCTTAGTGCCATTTGTTTGAAATAATTTTTTCTATCCTTTCATCTTTAGGTAATGTCTATCCTTGGAGGTGGGATTAGTTTCTTGTAGAAAACAGATGGAATTTGTTTCTTAACCTGTTCAGCTGGTCTGTTTTTACTAGGGAGTTGGGGATCAGTAATAATGAGTTATTACTGAAAAATATGTGTTGGTTATTGTCATTTTATTATCTCTTCGGATTCTTAGCCCCATTTTGTGTTTTGTTAATTATACTTTAAATTGTTTTCTATCTGTAGCCTCTTGGGTATGGTCATTCTTTTATTTAATTTTTGTTTTGAGTGTTCTCTGTAGTTCTGGTTTGGTAGGCATGAATTCTTTTAGCCTATTTGTATCATTGAAGATTGCTTTTCCCTTCAACATTAATAAGCAGTTTTGATGGGCAAAGAATTCTGGATTGGCCTCTATGATCATTTGAGGTTGGAATATTTTGCTCTGGGTTTTTCTAACTTTTATAGTTTTCCCTGGAAATTCGGCTAATTCTGATGGGCCTTTATATGGAACTGGTTGTTTCTCTCTTGTAGCTTTTAGAACCCCCTCTTTGTTCTGTACATAATAATTTTTATTATGATATGCTGAGAAAAGTTTCTACTCTGGTCCTGTCTATTTGGTGTTCTTATATTGATATGGATATATCTTTCCTTCATTTAGGAAAGTTTTCTTCTAAAATCCTATTGAAGATTTGGTCAATTCCTTCAACCTGAGATTCTCCTTCCTCATTGCCTATGATATATAGATTTTTATCTTTTCATAATATGCCAAATTTTCCTCCAGACTCTATTCCTATTTTGTTTAACTTTATCTGATTCTATTTCTTACATTATTTTATGCATATAATTGTTATGCCTGCATTGATGTAAGTAAGTACACCCAGGTTGTAAAATGCCCATGGAGGTTAGAAGATGGCCTCAGATCCTCCAGAACTGGAGTTACAGACAGTTGTTAGCCAACAAGTGGTGGTGGAGTTCACACCTGGAGCTTCTGCAAGAAGAACCATTTCTCTTAACCACTGAGCCATCTCTCCAGCCCAATTTTTCTTTTGAACAGTTCAATTCTTCAACTTTGTTGTCCATTTATGATATCTGTTTTCCATTTTATTTATTATGCTTCTGAAGCTTTTTCTTGTTCTTTTTTGTTTGTTTGTTTTTGGTCTTTTTGAGACAGGGTCTCCCTGTAGCCCCAGTTGTCCTGGAACTTGCTATGTAGACCAGGCTGGCCTTGAATTCACAGAGACCTGCCGGCCTTTGCCTCCGGGGTGCCGGGATTAAAGGCATGTGCTACCATGTCTCGCTTCTTCTGTTATTTCAGATTTATTTACTGAGTTTTTCAAGTCCATCTTTATTTCAGCCTGACTTTTTTTCATGACACTTTTCATCTCCTAAAAATTCTGTCATTTGATTCAACTATATATTTGAATTTAAATTTGGAGTTTAGTCCTGTCCTCTTTGGGATCTTTGAGTTGTTTGTGACTTCTTCTTAAAAAATATTTTACCTATTAAATTTCTTTATATATTATGTGTATGAGTGTATTGTCTGGATGTGTGTAAGTGTACCTGTGTCATATAGTGTCCATGGAGGTCAGAAGAAAGTGTTGGATTCCTTGGAATTGGAGTTACTGATAGTTATTAGGTACCATGTGGGTGCTGGAAATGGAACCTCTGCCCCTTGCTAGAACAGTGTGCTCTTGACAGCTAGGCCATCTCGCCAGCCCCATGATTTCTTTTTCTATTTATTATTTTATTTCATATGCATGAAGTTATTGCCTTCATGTACATAAGTGCACCCATGTTGTGCAATGCCCAAAGATCTCAGAAGAGAGTATTGGATTACCCTGTAACTAGAGTTAAGGGTGGTTGTTAGCCATCATGTGGGTTCTAGAAGTCAAACCCAGGTCCTCTGCAAGAATAGCTCATGTGCTTAACCACTGAGCTAAGTAACTCTTCAGTGCCATGTCTTTAAGCTTTTTAGGGCATTGAATAATTTGATCATATTTATGATTGTTCTTTTACATTCTGTGTCCTGATGTTCTTCTGGGTAGTTCTCTTTGTAGAAAAGTTCTATTCAACTGATGGGATTTGGTAGCAACACATTATCTTGGTTTTCATGAGATTTGTGGTTTTATATTGTGGTCTGGGCATATGTATTTCTTTTCATTGGTTGTATGTCCATTATGAAATTCTAACCTGTCTTTGTCAAACTGAAGTTTGATTCTGTTTTAATTTTTGATGTATCGTATTTGTTTTCTGATCAGTATGCATAGTTGTTCTATGCATCAGGTTCCCACATTTGATTTTTTGTGTATTTTTTATTGAATTTTGGTATACTTCATACAGGAGACCACCTTGATTATCTTTATACTTCCCTCCTCATTGGAACCCCCACTGGAATCATGCAATCTGTCATTTATGTTAAGGACTGTCATGTCAAGTTAGTGTCCCCAGATTTCCTCAAGACAAGTTCACCTACTGATGTCTAGTCAGCCTATTTATAGTCGCTCACTTAGGGAAGATCATCTTTTCATCATCCAGTAGTAAATAGCTGCTACTAGCTCTTCAGCTAACACTGGGGCCTGCTGCCTGTTTCTAAAGTTCTGTGGTGGATTTTTATCGGCTTGACTTTGCTTGGGTCTTACGCATGTGACCCCGTTGGTGTAGATTCATATGATCAAAGCCCCAGGAGCCTTAAGATTCTCTTTCCTTATGGCCATGCACGTACTTCCTGGCTCTATTGTGCCCTCTTCTGCAATGGTCCCTGAGCTCTGTGTGAGTGGAGTTACTCTAAGTGTTCTAGTCAATGACCTGCACCCTGCAGACTCTTATTCTCTACACTTTAGTCATTTGTGACATTTTGTGTTCCTGGCCCTCTGCCGCATGAGAGAGCTTCACTCATGAGAAGTGAGAGATGCATTAGTGTTCTCTTTACTCCTTGTTCTACATTCCATGAGCCTTAGGAGTAGAGGCTACATTATAGCTGTGTCACTTAGGCTTGTGCAATTCACAGACAATGTGACCAGTTGTAGAAGTCTGTAATAATCTACATATGTTGAAAAAGAAGCTTCTTTGATGGGTGGTGAATGGGACACTTGCCTGTGTATAAGGGTCCATATTTTTCACATAGTAAGGAGTTGCAATTGTCTAAGAATGTGACAGTCTAGGGGTTTTCTCTAAGATGTATGAAGTCTCTAGGGATTTGTATTTGACTATTTGTACAGTACCACACATGAATTTCCTTCCATTGTGTGGGCTTTAAGTCCAATTAGTTAGCTGCTGATTACCCCAAGATAAAGTACCACTATTTCCCCAATATAGTTTGATGTGCCAATCACTGAAGAGCTTATTAGGCCTTAAAGCTGGGGTTGGAGCATTGATTGCTGTTCTCCCTTAGCAGCTTGCCCAGTGCTCTCCAAAGTAAGAGAGCTAGGCTTCAGGGGAGGTGGCTTCTGGAAAGTTCAGGCTCCATTGCTCCAAATCCTGTGTCTGAAGTATGTCTTATCTTCAGCAATATGCTCTTACCTTCAAGTTCTGGAAGGCAATTAGGGTCTGTGGCAATAGCTTGTGTAATTTTGGGAGTCTCCTGGACTACTCTGGCCAACAATTTAAAGGGACGTTTCTCCTGTCTGATACTGTTTCTTGTTATATAGCCTTCAGGTATACACATGGACTCATGTGGAGATACTATATGCGTAATTTTTCACTAGGGTTTTAGATTAATAGGACTGATGTTTCCAGGCTCACTAGACAGGGCTCTCCAGCAGGGTGAAGTGGTCTAGGGCTGATGGGGAGAAGCTGTGCTGGTCGGACTAGCTAAGCAGAGAAGATGTGATTAGTGCAGGTCCCAAAACAAGATGATATTGACTCAGTGGGTGGGATATGGCTGTTCACCAGACTATTCAGCCACTCTCCATTAGTGGCAGTGGGAAGGGGCTTAGGCCCAAAGAGGGCAGATGGGGACTGGGTAGGCCCCCATTCTAAAATTCTTAAAGGAGGAACAGCAATTGCTGCTATAAAGGAAAAAGGATATTTTAAAACAGGTAAATCTAATTGCACCCAAGATAGTGGTTAAATTCTGGTTCCAGCTATAACTACTGTAATGGATGAGATATGCCATAATGTGTCAGTGTGAACTTAAATTAGTGACGCCTTTAAGATGGGCAGAAATGTGAGAAAGACCGACCTGGGAATACCAAGGAAGGTTGAAGCCAATTGATAATTCTCTATTTAAAACTTCAGAACATGCAAAATCTGTTTTTATTTTCCACTTTGTTAGCATCCACTCATCTTCAATTTTGTATATGAATCCTTCTTTACTAAGATATTATTTTTTTTACATCCTTTTAATATTTTCTCTTACTGATTATCTTAATACTGTGAGGCAGAAATATTATTAACAAATAAATTTACTATATGTGTGAGAAATTTCTTTCTAGGGGTAGTAAGCAATTTCCATCCCCTCATAAGTTTTAGTGAAAACTAATGTTTGATTCCACTAAAATGAAAATCAACCAGTTGTGGCAATTAGATAGCTTGGATTAGCTGAGACCAAGCAGTAATAAGGACATGACCAGTATATTAGGAATCAGTAACATTTGAGAAAAAAAAAAAATTATAGTCCAATTTGAATTACCTGAGATTAACCCAAATACTTTAAAGGGGTTCTCCTAAGTTTTTAGAGATATTTTTAAATATTTTTCATTATTTTATTTTACTTTTATGTGTATGTATGTATTGCCTGCATGTATGTAAGGGCACCCATGTCATGAAATGCCTGTGGAGGAAAGAAGAGGGTGCTAGGTCCTCTGGAACTAGAGTTATGGACAGGTGTTAGCCTCCATGTTGGTAATGGGATTCAAACTGGGGTTCTCTGCAAGAAGAGCCAGTGCTTTTAACCACTGAGCCATCTCTTCAATCCCAGGATTGGAGGGATTTGTAAAAGTTCTGATTACATCTAAAGTAATAACCAAACTTCAGCTTATCCTAGGATTAAGATCTGACCTGCCCTACCTCTGGCTATCTCAGGCTGTGCCCAACTAAAGGGTGGCTCCCATAAGTTTTTTGGGAAATTTAAACTTATCTAAAGTGATAAGTAAATTCTAGATTATTTTAAGGATAAGGAGGGAACTGATCTCCATTTTAGTATTTGAGGCCTAGGCAATCTTAGGAATAGCTCTTCTTCTTCTGTAGCCTGAGGGCTGAAACTTTCCTGGAAGATTCCCACCCAAGTGCATTGTTAGTGGGAAACTAGAGAATCCCTTAAGCTTTTACTACAAAAACCTTTATATCATGAGATAAGTAATAATAACTTCTGCTGGAAATATTTTATATGATAGCTTTTCTCGAGCACTTTGTGTCTTTATTTCAGAGCTATTTTATTGTCTTCCTCTGTGTCACTTAGTCAAGGGCAAGTATGTCTCAGGAGTATTTGGAGGACACTTTAAAATGAAAAAACATGGGTCTGAATTGGGAGGGCCACATCTCACCTCCAGACAGCTTGTTCAAGCAGCATAACTATTTACTGATATTTTTAAAAAGGCATTTGATTCTTTTAAAATTGAATCTACTGGATTTTTCATTAAGAACAGGAAGTGACAATTGATTCTGAAAGGTTACTAATTGACACCTTTAAACTTGATAAGATCAGAAATATGTATCCGTTAATAACACATAACCAAGGAGGTTCAAACAAACTAAAGAAGCTGCCTGTACCATTATTTTAACCAGAGTTTCTCCCTGACTATATTTGAATTGACCAGATGCTGAATTTAAAAAAAAAAAAAAAAAAAAAAAAAAAAAAAAAAAAAAAAAAAACTTAAAATATCTCATCTCTTAATTGATATTTCTAATAAAAGGCCATTTTTTAGTCTTCAGTTCAACTTCAAGCCAGGCTTGAATGCACGAATCATGAGACATATTATTTTCTTTTGAGACTGAGATCAAACAATTATAGGTTTGGGGTGCCTTGTTACCCATAACCCCATTTCCCTTTTTTGTTCTGTGGTGCGTCTTATCTTCCTCCTCTCATGAGCAGCCACCAAGAAAGCAGACTTATCATTTTTTCTCACTAACAAGACCTGAATTTGTCTGTATCTTATCCTTCCTTAATAATGACTGAGATGATATTAGAGCTTATTAGGTAAATGACTCTTACCTTTGGCCACTCTTTCATACATTATGATCTTAATCCATTTTTAATTTACTTTAATTTTACTCTTCTGGAAAGTTAATTTGATCCTATCTCTACAAGACTCACCATTCATAAAAATTCTAGAGAAAATATTGGCCTTATATGTGTTATGGACTAATTATAAATTAAGGTTGCATGTGACTCATCCCCATTAACAGTTGCTTTGATTCTATTTTCTTTTACTGTTTTTCATAATTTATAGGTTAACATGATAGTACACAGGGTGATTCCCTCTTTTAAACAGTGCTATCAGTCTGACTGTGTACATTATAAAAATGTTACTGGAATTCACCACATATAATTTACAATTATGTTCTCATAGTTTACGGGATGTAGAAAACAGAAAATAATACCTAAAAAGACTTGAAAAACATGACATGCTATCTTAGAATAGACTTGGAAATGCAGGGCAGAAAATGCCACTGTTACCAGCATCTGCAGCCACTAAACCAAGTATATTAGTTTTCTAAATCAGATTCTTCCATTGCCTTTTGCCCACTAGAAGGGAGCTCCATGGAATCTGGGAGAATTAGGTGAAAGAAGACTATGAGCTTATTTCCTGGTAAGGGTGTGTATCTGGTTTAATTTGGTTCCAGAGTTTACTGCTCTTAGTTGAACCATTTCTAAGCAGTGGCTTAATTGGGCATCACATTTTTCCCAGGATTCTGAATTAAGTGTCAAATGGTTGGGATACCAGGGAAAAATATTTCTGAATAACATTTAAAGGTTCACCGGTTTGTTTTTATGATGCTTTAGTTTCAATTCCTTTAAGCAAATTCATGACTAGGTGTGCATGCACAAAAATTCAGGAGATAAAGAGATCCCCATAGTGAAAGAAGAAAAATGAAACGGAAAGTGAGATGAAAGTTTCAGCACAATTCCTTGCAGTTTAGGCCTAGAATAAATGGAGACAAAAGCAGAAAGTGACTAAGAATTACTTGTCCATGCAAGCTACAAGAAAGCCTTGAGCTTGTTGTCACATCATTTACCATCCCTCATCTGTGATACATAACGTCTAATGATTTCCTTTTTCCTTGGAACTTCTCTGGGAACCCATCTGTGAGTTAGTTCTTTGGTGTGTTGTATCAAGGGAGTCTTGTTCCTGATGTCATACAAATTACAAAGTATGCCTGAGGTATTTCATATTCCCCCTTTTCCTCAGGAGTTTCCTGGCTGCTGAGCATGTGAGTAGCAAGTCTCTTCCTCACATGGGGCACATCACAGTCATCCTGAGTAAAGAGGAAGCCTGATGCTTAGATTTTTTTTTTTTTTTTTTTTTTTGTCTTTTCGAGACAGGGTCTCCCTGTAGTCCCAGCTGTCCTGGAACTCACTCTGTAGACCAGGATGGCCTTGAACTCACAAAGATCCGCCTGCCTCTGCCTCCCAAGTGCTAGGATTAAAGGCGTGCGCCACCACGCCCGGTTTATTAAATAAGACTTTTTTTTTTTTTTGGTCTTTTCGAGACAGGGTCTCCCTGTAGTCCCAGCTGTCCTGGAACTCACTCTGTAGACCAGGATGGCCTTGAACTCACAAAGATCCGCCTGCCTCTGCCTCCCCAGTGCTGGGATTAAAGGTGTGCACCACCACACCAAGTGCTGACATGTTTTTTTTAAGGCCACAAGTGGACCTGGACACTGATTACCATTTGTTCTTTCAGATGTCTCCTGGACCTGTGCTCTTGAGCCAGGCATCACTCATGCTTCTATTGAAGAAATGTATCCAACATCAGCTAGAGAAGTAGATGCTAGGATCCATTCTGACCAGAGAATCTTGTCCTTTGATCCATGGTTACAGAATATTACACACACACACACACACACACACACACACTCACACACACACACACACATTATTTATCAGGCATCTCAATTCTTATTGTTTACTGTAAGAATACATGCTTTTAACCCTTTGATATGTTAAACAAGCACACACACATTATTTCCCTGTCTTGGGTTTAGGGTAAGGTGGGGTTCTGAGGGATTAAGGACATATGCCCAGGTAACAAGAAGCATATATGGCTCAGTAAGCTTGTTTACACTCTAAAGAGTACGGTTTTGATTGCAAAGTTAGGTATATGCCTTTAGGCCAGACTATGTCCATATTATAAAAGTCACTCCTAGAACTAACACTTCGAACTCCAGTATCCAAACATTTGAATTTACAAATTAATTATTTCAAGATAATTCTATGTTTTCATATTTTGGAATTCTTTTCAAAACTCCCATACATGTTTTAAAATTTCTTCACAGGTATTATGTAAATTTTGTCTTTTTCTAGAAGAATATGATGTTTCAAGTGAATATTTTATACAAATCGGTTCATGTTTATTGGGATGTTGTTATGTATTATATTTTGTAATTCTCCATAGTCTTTGAAGTTCTGTATTTCTTGCTTTAGTGTGGGTTTAAATAGTATTAGCAGGATCTCTACATCAGAAAATAACAATGAATGTGGAGACATTTGGCTGTATTCCATCAAGACAGCAGTAAAATAATACCAGAACTTAAACTCGGGATGATCAATTGTAAACCCACAGGAATTGCATGCTACCTCTCATAAGCAATGACTTTAAGAAAAATATATCATGAACTTTTTGAAATAATGGCAGGTTTGTTAAATTATTTATCTGGATCTTTTAAAGAAAGATGTCTCTTAAGCTTTCCAAATTTCAAGAAGCTTTTCACTTCAAAATTTAGAAATCAGGAAGAAAATACAGGAGTTGATCTGGTGGGTTCAGGGGATTTGCTTGCTATTTGTATTTCTTTGTTTATTGGGTTATCATCTCTGGTACTTTTGTAACTCTACTAACATAGGAGTATTATAAAGGAACGTTTGTCACTATTGATGTCTTTATTTGCTAATACATTTTTTTGGTCCTTTTTTTTTTTTTTTTTTTTTTTTAACAGGGGCTCCCTTTAATCCCAGCTGGCCTGAAGCTATGTAGATCAGGCTGGCCTTGAACTCACAGAGATCTGCCTGCCTCTGGCTCCTGGGTGCTGGGATTAAAGGCATGCGCCACCATGCCTGGACTTCTTAATTTACTAATTCTACAAAGGAAATAAACTTCTTTTAAAAGTTTCCAAGACTGGGGCTGGAGAGATGGCCTAGCAGTTAAGAGCGCCGACTGCTCTTACAGAGGACCCAGGTTCAATCCCCAGCACCCACATGGCGGCCGAGAACCGTCTGAAACTCCAATTCCAGGAGAACTCCAGTTCCAGGGGAATCTGACACTCTCTTTTGACCTCCGAGGCATTGCACGACACGGGTGCACAAACCTGCATGCAGACAGTACATTCATACACATACAGAAATAAATAAAATTAAAACAAAACAAAACAAAAAAGTTTGCAAGACTAAAGTATTTCAATATATCTAGATATTAAAAAATATATTTCACTCAAACTAAAGAGAAAAAAAGGTATGCTAAATAAAAATGTTCTGTTATGTGCAATTATTTTCCCTAATGCATATAACATTGATAGAGATGTCAAGAGACATAGCTTTAGTCTCTTTGTTATAATATTGTATAAATAGTGCTGGTAGAGGGAATGTAGTTGTTTATTTTGTAACAATTCTATAAGGGTGACATGTACAAAAGAATAGGCAGGGTTGACCATTCTAATTCTTAACTGCACACATTCTAAGGTCTAGCTCCTTGAGGATGTTTATCACAAGATTTTTATGATTATTTTTTATTGAGAACATTTCTAAAAGTAAACTCGGTTGTTACTCAAAACTAGAGCTAAAATGTGATAATGGAATGGGATCTTATTTTTCAGATTCACTTTTGGGGAGTAATTTTGAGTCAAAATCACAAGACACTGAATAATCTATAGAGATGATATAAATCAAACAAAGGTACTTGGGTGCTTAAATCAAGTTTTGCTTGCCAAGTATACATTTTTGGTCCCTGTCTCTACTGGAATTAACTGTAGGTAGAAAAATAAACCCTGAGATAATTTGATTTTATTTCAGTTGCTTTCAAAATCTCTGTGTTTTGGGCTAATATTGATTCATTAGATTTTAAAGACTTTAATGAAATGATAATGAAATAATGGACAATATTTTATTAAATATTGATGAATATTTTGTAAACAGAAATCAGAGGTCTGTGCAGGCTGGCACTGGTGCTAACATCTTTACCTTTCGAACATGAACTTTTGTTGTTAGGAACTTTAGAAAGAGAGAAAAAAAAAACTTTTCTATTTCTTTTGAGTTTCTTTTTCTAATGAGTTGGTAATGTGTGTAGTGCCCACTGCTGATGTAAACCTGATAGAATTCTCTACTCATTTAGCTACTGTCTCAACAGGCAGACAATGCCTGGTGGGAGTGATGATTAAAAAGTAACAACAGAGGCAGAACAGACATGAAAAAACCAAATCTACAATAGAAGTCTTAGAGCTGCTGGCTGTCCTGTCAGCTCACAGAAGACAGCACTTTAATTATACTGTTTATTTAATGATAGGCACAGACAGGCAGTAAAAACAAAGGGTGAAGAATCTGTGCTTTGATCATATGCCAGATCATCAACCAGCAGAGGTTCAGCCTTGAGAATGAGCCATGTTTCTTGAGCTGTTGGGTGGTCTTTATTAGAAAACTATGAGGTAATTATTTCTTGCATATGTAGAGACAGGCAAAGAGACAGTGGAGGTGGAGGTCATCACTCTACTGCTCAATTATCTTCTGATTTTCAGATTCCAAATACCACTGTTTTTGTAAACACTTGAGAGATAGGAGTCTAGGGTTACCCCACACCAGCTTTGTATTTAGGAATGTTTCTCAGAGCTGACTTGTCAGATCAGGTGGATGGGGCATGGTGCTCATAAAGAGGCATCTCAGGAAGAAGAAAAAAAAAAACTTCCCCAAAACAATGAGATGGATGTTTCTTTTATGATTTTTTTTTCAAGGCACATTGACATTGGATGCAAAATTGCACACACACACACACACACACACACACACACACACACACACACTACACATTCACACCAAACACTGAGTTTTCAATTTGAGATGGATACTTTTTTTTTCTAGAAGGTAGAATTCATGGACTAACTAGCATTTCTGATAAATGTTGTTGAAAATATACAGAATTTATTCTCAACGTGAAAAGTAAAATGGCAATTTAAGTTCATAATAATTTGATTTTCAAAGTGATTCTCACATTGTATAATACATAGGGATAAATAATGTCTTCACATGAAATGCACTTGAAGTATCAAAATGTCAACCTCTTTCTCTGAAAATGTCAGCAACTTATGTGTTTATGAAATGGAGGCAGCTTCTGTCCCTTAGTCCCTGAATGGCTGCCTCGTCTTGTGTCCTGTGCCAACCTCCCCTCACATGAGGATGTAACTGTGTACATCTTCCTGTCCTCAGAAACTTGCAGTGACAAAACAGACTGCTCTTGCAGAGGACCTGGGTTCAAGCCCCAGCACCCACATGGCGGCTGAGAACCGTCTTTAACTCCAGTTCCGGGAGAATTGGACACCCTCTTCTGACCTCTGTGGCATTGCACGGCATGGGTACACAAACCTACATGCAGACAGTACATTCATACACATAAAAAATAAATAAAATAAAAAAACAAAAAACAAAAAACAAATGTTTAAAAAAATTCTATAATGTTAGAGGTTATCACCATATACTCTCCTTTAGATTCAAGTCTCTCCCTGAAGAAGGGTAAAAATCCTAAAACCAAACAAAAGCACGTCATTTCAATATGTTTGAACAGAACTTTACAATTACAGTGTGAGAGTCAACAAGAACAAAAATAAAAAACGACACACACTTGGGTATCCAACAGGAACAAGACTGTCCCTGTAAAACAAGACAAAATGATTTCCATAGGAATAAGACACTGTGAAAAGACACCCTCAGATGATCCCTTTATGGCAGAGGACTTTTGTTTTCTGTTTTTCTTTTCAATCCTCTGTTTGCAGATGAGCTTGGATGGAAAAGTCCCTGCCTCTTTTAGAGCTGACTAGGGAACTCAAGAAGAGACACATGTCCACTGATAGCATCCTGTGCACCCCTTGCTTACAAATCAGAATTGATTACTATTAGTCTGTTCTCAAACTGTACAACTTCATACATGCAACATACTGAAGAGTTCGAAAATTTCATTTTAGAATACTGGTTTTCATGGATTTTGAAGAAAACAAAGGTGGGAGGGTACATGTGGCAGCTGACAGCCATCAGGGGTGGCAGGATACGTTTAGTAAAATAGAATTCAGCTGGGAGGATAAGTGGGGTTTGTAGTGCCTGAGCTATAGGAGAGCTAGTGGACATTAGTCAAGCTAGGGCAACAGTGGGTGAATGGAAAACAGTTTAAGGTAATTTCCTAAATGGCAAACTGCAGTGGGCATAGATTTACATAAATTACAAAGTTCGTTAAAGGCCTCTTTCTTTGGCCACCTACTTTGTTTTTCTCAAGACTTCCTTTGAATCACTCAGAAAATTAGTAGCTACAAAATTATTTCCATTCAGTGTGGACCCTGGGAGCTACTTAGGAAGAGCAATCAAATGAACTGGACTTCTGCTCCTCTCTCTGACTGGGCCACACTGTTGTTTCTTCCCACTGAGGCTGCCTGTTTGCCATAAGGTCAAAAGCCTAGGAAATACAGGAAAAGGGGGTTTTAGAAATCTATGAGGAAAGGGGGTATTTTGAGGTAGAGTCTATGTTAAGTGTCCTATTTTACATCGAGGGAGCTGTGGTTGGGTTACCAGGCCCAAAGGAGCACAGTACTATGATTTAAACCAACATCTCATAGACAGGGTGTTTTATCTCCCATAAGGAAAGGATGGCACTCAAGCCAGCAGAGAGATAAAGTCCTTACTAGCCAAGTCCGATTCCTTGGGACTCAATAAACCTGAAAGGGATACAGTACTTTATAAAATCACATCGTTAAACATCCCATGTATGTCTAATATGAAAAGATAATAGTAAATGCCATATATAATTATGTGTCAATTAGACTAGTGGTGTTTTCATTGATAAGTAAAGACAAATGGGAACTGATCAGATGTGAGCTCATTAAGAGGGAGATATTTTCCCCTCTAATTTTCATTTACTAGTTGTTTCCTTGGTTTCTGGAAAAGGCCTGGTATAACGTACTCTTGAGGAGTAGCTCTTACTAGTTTGCTCACTGGTTTGCTAGACATACAACATGACTCCTGGGGCATACAAGTTACATTCTCCTTTATTCCATGCTCTAATTTTTGCCATTTCTTCTTTCTTCTCTGTGTAAGATCTGTGGTTTGTCAATATATATATATATATATATACTATATATTATATATATATAATATATTATATGTAGTGTGTGTGTGTTTGTGTGTGTGTGTGTGTGTGTGTGTGTGTGTGTGTGTAAGTATCCAGACCCTACTAAATGCTTGTTAAATGCACTAAATATGACCAAAATGGAATTCTGGTAACACAATAAGGTGCAGCCTTTATGTAGGTAAGCATTAACAAGAAAAGTGGTTCAATACTTGGACTTTGAGATCAAAATGACAAGTTTACACAAGCAGGTTTACTTCTGCCAAAATGGGGAAGGAAATTAAAAACATTTTATGCCTTTGTTTATATAAGTAACAGGATTCTAAGAAGTTCTTTCCCAAATGCTGTAATTGGATGTTGAGGTAAAGTGCAGAAATGCTCAGGTCAGTGTTTGCAGGGCACTGTGAACTTGGCACAGCTCAGCTGTAACTCAGATCTTCAGCAGTGTAGCCCAGGAAGATGAGGGACAGGATACCGCAGCCTCCTGCACCTGACAGTGGTCTTTAGTTCTTCTTTGTCATTATATGTGGTCCCATGGCAAGTGTCTTTGTCTCTTCCACTTTTTGTTTTGGGCCCATTTCATGGAAAGATGCTGTTTTTGTTTGTTTTTGTTTTTCTTTTCCTGTCTTCATGGTGAGAAAATTTCAGGAGAGCATTTCAATTTCGCATCTCAAAGACGACCTTTGTGTTAGAGGTGTAACATATGTGGCGTTCAAACCCTGTACATTGTTGAATATTAATTCTTATTTATGCTCTTAGTGTTGTTTTTTTTCTTGTTTTTTTTTTAAGTTTTTTAAAGTCCAGATGTTGAAGAGGTGGAGGAAAAGTGACAGTAAGCGGGACTCCTGACACAGCAATGGTTGTAACAGTCAAATCAAGTTTAAAGCAAACCACTGTGGGCATATGCCTGCGTTATATTCTTGATCACTCTGTAGACCTGAATGTCATAATAATGATATGAAGATATATGAGTGAATAAGTGCATTTGTTTTCATATATTAATGAAGAATGTGCTCAAGGTGCAAATGTTATCATAGATCTTCCTGTTTGATTAATTAGATGTATAGATTAGTGTTTTCCTTACATGTCCCATGCCCTCTCTTAGATATACACTTAACACTAGGATCAAGAGAGGGCTACTTTCTCAAGAAAACTCATGTCTATGTATGCTGTGTTTTCTCTATGAATCCATAGTTAAACACTAGGTCTAGAGATCTTGAAATATTCTCTGAGATTATATTCCTACCTTCCCACTCAGTAAGTATAAAAGCACATGATCCTGTTTCCCACACAGATAATTATTAGCTTCATGTATGGAAAGTTTCCAACATCTCAAGACAGAACACTACATAAAGTTGTCACACTAGTGGACTTTTCAAAGACTTAGAACATCAAAGAGGAAACTTGTATAAAGATGGAAGCAAAAATCAGAAGGAGAATCAAGACCAGCGGGAAGGAGATAGAGAAGAGGCCAGGGAAGTCTGCAACAGCATGGGACAGTGGGATCCAACAGTGGAACATTGTCCCTTAGGCCCAGATAGTTATGGCAAAGCAGCCATGTTCAGGTTGGCACACCCAGGGATTGTACTGTACATCAGAAGGAACACTGAAAATTGTCTAAGTCTTGGAAAATCAACTTCCCACATTACAGATGAGTGGAAACATCTCTCTTCAGAGTTCTTTTTTCCTAACAGTGCAGTTCTAGTCATTTGAGGGAGGATTTAACACGATCCCAGCTATTTAACAACATGTATTTTCAACACAAAAAGGAAAGAACTAGTCATGGAATTAGGAAATCATCCCAAGGGCCTGGTTGCCAACGTTCCTGTTCCTTCAGTAGCAGAGGCCCCTTCCTAAAGAAACAAAGTCTTCCTTCCTGTGCACAGTGGGAGGCTTCCCCTTCCTGACTACTCAATACCAGGCCCTATAGGTTCATCTCAGCCAGGTCAGACTGAGGTGGGCCTGGAAGGCACAAGATCCAGTTCTGCAGTTGTTTTGAAGCCAATGGGACAGATAGACCCAGATTATTCCTTTGAGGAATTACATTAGTGTCTAGTTTGACATCATTAAATCAGCCAATGTGTTGCCATCACTGCATCAGCACTGTTAGAAGGAACTATGGGATCCCATTTTGTGTAACAGTATTTGATCTTTATTTCTACTCAGTAGAAACACAGGTTTGCTAAAATCACAGTTTACCAAATAATACTTCAACTTAAATATACCAGGCTTGATGTATAACTTTACCTTTTAACATTCGAGGAAAACTAGACCTCATGTTCTTATTTATTTATTTATTTATTATTTATTTTAAATACTTTTACTGATGATTTGTGTATTTCATACATAATCTTTCAGTCCAATTTAGATACATTCCCCTCTCCCTGCCCTCCATCCCACCCCAGTTCATGCCTTCTGCCATTCATGTCTTGCATCTTTCTCTCAGACTTTCCAAAGATTTTCACTGCAGAGGCTTGTTATTTTGGGCAGAATTTAGCTGTAGTTCTCTAAGTTAGTTCTTTGACCCAGTTTTTATGTTGTTGTTGTTCCCTCCCCTTTGTATTACTCCAACATATGCCTATACAACCGTCACATATGCATCAAACTTATGACCTCCAAGAATAAACTGTATGTTAATTCTAAAATATGTTTAAGCATTCACATTTTTCTCCTTTGATTTTATATTACTCTAAGATATGAATACGTACCTTCCACCCATATACAGTAATTAGAGAGTCTGAAAATAAGTGGTAGGTCAATTCTGTAGGTTTTCTCTTCACTTCCCTGATTGTTTCTTTCACTGTACAGAAGCTTTTGAGTTTAATGAGGCCCCATTTGTCAATTGTTGACCTTATTTCCTGTGCAGCTGCTGTCTGATTTAGAAATTCTTTTCCTATGCTTATGTCTTGTAGGTTGTTGCCAAAGTTTTCTTCAGTCACCTTCAGAGTTTTGGGTTTCAGGTTGATGTCTTTGATCCATTTAAAGTTAAGTTTTGTACAGGGTGAGAGGTGGGGGTTTAGTTTTATTCTTCTACAAGTGGTGATCCAGTTTTGCCAAAACCATTTGCTGAAGATGTGTCTTTCCTCCATTGAATCTTCTTGGCCCCTTTGTCAAATATGAGGTGGGTGAAATTCTATGTGATCAAGTTTTGATCTTCAATTTTGTTCCATTGGTCTACAGGTCTGACAGACTGGTACTGGCACAAAAACAGACCTAAGATTAGAGTCTTATAATAGTCTGATAAATGTAAATAGATCAATCACTACCCTTCATGCTGTAGATGAAGAAAAAAAAATGCCTCAAATGTTAGCTGGACTGTTCAAGTATCCCATAACAAATGAGAAATTTAGACTGTTAAAACTCAGGTCTTTTGATTTTTTGCATACTTATTACAAAGACAAATGTTCCCTTTAACTTCTGCAGTGGTTACTTATAGCTTCACAGTCAATTCCTTGGAAGAGTGGGGTCATTGCTTGTTACAGCATGCCCTTTAAAGGGATTTCTTGTAATGTGTCCAGTGCTTACTGTTATTGGAAGGCAACTATTTCAAACCAAGTAACAGCAGCTAGAAAAAAATCTCACATTGTGTATCATAAGACATGGGCTAATTATGACAAGGTGCCTCACTTCAGCAGTGAATTAGAAAGTATGGAGCAAGACTCCTTGGGATACCTTATCCTGCAGTGCTTGGGAAGGAGAACAGATGCATCTAGTTAGCTGTGGGTGGGAACATCCAGTGGCTGGAGTTGTGAAATTTTTTCTGGTTTCCACAGTGGAAAATTTCCCCTTCAGGATGCAGATGATTCCTAACTAATGAGCTACTGATGAACAATGGCCTTACACAGATATTTTGCACTTTGTAACAACAGCTTGACTGGCAAGTGAAGCTATTTTGAATCCTGGGTGAAGGCCAGGCTTCTGGATTACAGGAGACTACAGAGAACTTATACTCAGTTTTGATTAAGGCTTTCTGAGATGAGGCAGGTGTCCCCTTTGAGAATTTGTGGTACTGAGTTGCTTCTATGAGGAAAGAAATTTTAGGATTATAGAAATATCCAGATGGTATATTTTGTAGCATATTCTCTAAAATTTTACTCAGGGAGTCTAATATAGTGTCTCAGGGGCAATAATAGCCTCAGCTATGTATTAAAACTGTTATACCTTCAGGATGGTTCAAATAGTCTTTCTGGAGCTAGCATAAGATAGGTGTTTAAAGTGGAAAATAAAAGTATCATGTCAGGAATTCCTAGTTCAGATGATGGCTGTCAGGGACCTGCCACCTTACTACTCAAGAGATGCCCTTGGATGAGTGTGGAGGTGATGCAAGTAGAGAGGAAACCTAATTCTAGAAGATGGTGGAAAGCCAGAGATAAGCCATTTGTCAATGTTTTATTTATTTGGAGATAGCAAGGCTACTTTATTCAGATATTATGCCCAGAGAACACTGGGATGTGTTTTCCTTTTTAGCATATTCTTCTTAAGGGTTGAGCAAAAAGAAATGGTTCACAGTACAGTAAAATTTTAGATGTAAATAAAATATTATGGTCCTCTAAGTTCTAAGATGAAGTAAAATGAGATCCAACAATCCCAATAACAAGCTGCATGAATTTTCTTTTTTTTAACATATCTGTTAGAAATGCCAGTCAAATGTAGGACTATCAGAAATCACTTTCGAAGCATCAAATTAGAATTAGTAAATTAACACATTATATTTTCATTTGTTGGTGCCTCAGAAATATGAGACAGTCTTGTCTGAATAGGTTAAAATTTGACCCCCATATACATATCAGATTAGGATGAATTCTCTCAGGAGAGTAAAGACTACAGTACGTCTCAACATTGTGCTTAATTCTGGAAATGCAAGACCAAGCTCTTGCTCTATGAAAAATCTTTAAAGCACAAGACACTTAATCATATTTAAATGTAATACAGTAAGTGATCCAAGGATTTGTGGATTCTTTGGAATCTCTGAGCAAGAAGCCATTAAAGTACATTAAAGAAAGATTATTGGTGATGGTAACACTGAAATTTAAGCATGAAATATGAAGAGGACATTTCAAATCCAAGTGAACAAATCTGTACGATGTGGATGGACACCCTCGGTTGGGAACAACAGGAAATGCATCATATTACTGTGAATAGAATTCTAGATGGTTAGAACATAAAATATATTTATAGTCTTAGCAAAATAGCACAAGACACATACTGTGTTTGGAAACTGCAGAGGAGTGTGAGAGGTATGAACATAAAGGAAGACTTCTACACAGCATCTTTCCATTTATAGGTGGGAAACAATTTAACATAGTTTAGAAATCCATGATAAATGTTCTGTCTTATCAACACAGACTGTACCTTCGACGCCAGGGAGGCTTAATGGGCTTGTTCTATCTGATCTTACCTGCTGTGCGATAGCCCCAGACCTGAAATGTGGGAAATATCAAAAAGGCTCTTTGGCTCATTTCAGGATGAAGGTCACATCCATATTAATTGGCCTGTTAGCGAGACCTTCCTGGAGACCACCTGTCAGAACATCTGGAGCTCTTGTTGCTGATGCTTCCGACCCTGCACCCTTTCCGTCTCTATGCTGACTTCAAAGACACATCAAGGTTGAGGGGAAACACCTCAGAAGGGCATCTGCAAAGATTCACTGGCCCTGGCTGATTGCTTCTCCAGAACTAAAATTTATTTTTCTTGGTGCAGGACTTTTGGATAAGCATTCAGTGAAGGTTAATTCTATATGTCATCTTCATTGTGTGAAGGGGACCTCAAGTAGCCAAGTCACTGCCTGAGTGAGGAAGATCGGTGCTTACCTGACTCAGGACGTTTGTCAGTGTACTGATGACCTTGAGCTTGAAGGAAGTTCAAACCAACTTAAACATGCATTCTCTCTCTCTCTCTCTCTCTCTCTCTCTCTCTCTCTCTCTCTCTCTCTCTCACACACACACACACACACACACACATACTCTCTCTGTCTCTCTGTCTTGGTCTCTCTCTCTCTCTCTCTCTCTCTCACACACACACACACAGTTTTGGGACATTTGTTTTATTTTGCTTGATCTTGGACTTCTGAAGTCCATCCTAAAGTGTCTACAGAGAAAAGGGCATATTTCCTAATACAAGGCCACTGTTGACAAGGAGTTTGACTTCCTATATTTCTAAATCCATTATAATTATCGTTTTACATTAAGGTCAATTATTTGGAACAGGATTTTAATTCCTATGATGTGCTGTAATGTAATCATTGATAAACTAATTTTGGAAAACAAGGGATCTTCACTTAAGAGGATTTTTTACTACCAGGTTCCTTGTAGTTTCCAAAGTGTTTAACTTAATGTACATACCATATAAAGAACGTGGTCCACAGCATAGTTCCTAATCTTATTGTCCTGTCTTAACTTTTTCTCACCCTTTTTTGGCCTTTCCCAAAGTATTTCTTAAACATATTTGGGGAAGGATTGGTTTGGCTCTTCCTGCCTTATAGCAGTCCTGACCCTTCAATGTCCAGCTTTTCTTTAGCGAACTTTTCATCTTTCCTCAGCCATGGATCAATAGTCGGCATATACTTTAGGAGACCCATTATCCATACCTGCTGCTTATATTATCTTTGATGAGATATCTGGCAATAAATGAATAAATAAGGGAATAAAAAGCTCCATGGGGGCTGGAGAGATGGCCTAGCAGTTAAGAGCACCGACCGCTCTTACAGAGGACCTGGGTTCGATCCCCAGCATCCACATGGCAGCCGAGAACCATCTGAAACTCCAATTCCAGGAGAACTCCAGTTCCAGGGGAATCCGAGACCCTCTTCTGACCTCTGCGGCATTGCACGACACGGGGTGCACAGACCTACATGCAGATAGTACATTCATACACATAAAAAAAAGTTCCATGGTGATCAGTGTACTAGAGAAAAATGAACAAGGGTAAGAAGAAAAGCAACAAGGAGTGAGTTACTTTCTGCATCACAGTAATTCAGCAGTGGCATCCTAAGGAGACACTATTTGGACAGAGACCTGGAAGGATGTGGTTTGATGGTAACAGATGAGAGTTGTCTGTGGGACTCACAGTAACTTTGTGATGAGTATTAGTTTTTTCAAGGACACTAAAGATCATTAACTGTGCAAGAAAACAGTTGAAATTCACTTATTTTGAAATGTATAATTATAATTGCCTTTTCCACTGTGTTAAAAATATTCTGAATCATTATCAAAAGAGTAGTTTGTGTAATTGTGATTTTATTTCAAGGAAATTCTAAATCTAAGCTAATCATAAAAGAGGAAATTTCTAAGCTCTTATGCGTACTTATAAAGAGTCTATTTCCAAGAAAACGTACAGGCTGATTGTGTGATTTTTATTATATGGCAATTCTTTCTCTTTGAATCAGAATCAACTTTCTATTTTGTTGGACTGGGTTATTCATCTTTGGATAAAATTCTAGTTTCTTTTATGTTTTGGGTATGAAGTTTCATGCATTAAAGAGCTCTTTGGGGAGGACTGGAAACCTGCAGTGGTAAGTCACTGAGGTCATGTCCCTGGGAACATATCTTTTCCCAGGCCTCCTCAGGCTCTACCTCTACTTGTCATCTACCTTGAAGTCATAAACATCTTTTGCCCCAGGCTCCTGTCACCATTATGTCCTTCCACCATGGGCCCAAAGTTCACAACTCCAAGGTAAACGCACTGCAACCTTTAAAGCTAGCAGGCAGCCAAATAAATTCATTTCCCCTAAGTTGTTTATGCCAGGCATTTTTTTATAGCAATACAGAAATATTAATAAATTTTCATTTATTTTTCTTCATAATATATTGAAACAAAAGAGTTTCAACATGTTATTAACATCTGACTTTGTGTTGTGTGATTTTTCTGTGGACAAATTTCTGTTTACAAGAGAAAGGGCATGAGCAGCTGATAGAAACAACCCTGTTGAGCCTGGTGAAGGATGGGGTTCATTGGAGTTACTCAGAGTAGCATTTGTGAGGGTTACTAACTGGATTATGTGTAACTCAATGGCAGCTTTATGTCTGCACTCTCCCGTCAGCATGGGTGAGGACTCAGAAAGCTGATTCCATTCTATATGGCCCTGCCCCATTTGCAAGCCGCAGCACAGGCTCTTCTCCCCTAGCTATTGTGCACTGCTCATAGAAATTTGGGAAGGAAACCATGTGAGTCTTGTACCTATAACCTTCCTAAATCTTCTTAGTATCATGAGCTTTTGGGTACTGAGCAAGTTTCCTTAGCTTCCTGAGTCTGAGTCCTGCCTCTAGTGGAAAATACTGAAATATAGAGAATAAAGGTACAAAAACATAGAACCTGTATTTCCTTTTCTTTGAGGGGCTATATTTTAAATAGAATTTTGTGTATTTATTTTATTATTTTTATTTTCTGTGTCTGATTATATTGCCTTCATATATGCGAGGGCATGTGTTTTGTGCAATGTCCACAGAGGTCAGAAGAGGGCATCAGTTCCTCTGGAACTGGAATTATGGATGGCTGTTAGCTGCCAAGTGGCTGCTGGGAACTGAACCAGTGACCACTACAAGAGCAGATAGTGCTCTTAACCACTGAGCCATATCTCTAGCTCCAATTTTTGTGTATTTCATACATAATATGTGAATTCTCTTTATAGCCCCTTCCCTATTGATAGCTTCCCATAGCCCCCTCACTGAATTTCATGCATTCTGTCATTTACGTTAAGGCCTATCAGGTCAGGTTAGTGTATCCAGACTCTATTAGTCAGGGCTCCCTGAAGAAACAGAATCACCAGGACGAATATATAGCTATATACAATTTATTGATTTGCTCATGTGACAAAGCTCAAAGAGTCCAACAATAGCTGTGCCACACTGGAGAGGCTGAGAATCCAGGGACCTGCTCAGTCCACAAGGCTGGATGTCTCAGTAGTCCCAATCTGATGCTGAAGGCCTGATGTATTCCAGGAGATCTGCTGGTCTCAGTACAAGCTGGGATCCGAAGGGTTGATCACAGCAGCAAGACAAACTCACCAGTGAGAGAGGCAAGTCACAGGAAAAAAAGGGACCAGCTCCCTCTGCTGTGGCCTTCAATACTGCCTGCAGGCAGAAGGTAACACCCACATTTGGGATGGGCCATCCAGGTTGAGGTGGTCCAATCCAAAGATCCTTTTTCTCTTATTTGTTCCTTAGTCCAGTCAAGTTGACACCCAGGATTAATCATCACACAGACTTTCATCAGTGCAAGTTCATCCCCTGGGCCTACTTAGCCTATCTAAAAGTACTCTCTTAAAGGAGATCAGCTCTTCCTCACCCAGCAGTAATCAGTTGCCCATAGTTCTTTGGTTAAGATTGGGGCCTAATGTCCATTTCGATGGCTGGTTTTATTCTGCTTCAGTTTGCATGGGTCTTGTGTATGCTGACGCCATTGCTGTATTTCATATGCACACGAAGCCTGTAACATTCTATTTCCATATGGACATGAACCTCCTTCCCCAATCTTTCTGTACCCTCTTCTGCAAAAGTCCCTAAGCCCTGGGTAGGTGAAGTTTAATATAGGAGTCCTGTCCCAGGAACCACACTCTGTAGACTCTTATTCCTTATGATTTGGCCATTTGTGTCCCTTTGTGTTCATTGCGCTCTGTTGCATGAGGGAGTTTCTTTGATGAGAGTTGAGAGATGCAATAATGTTCTCTCTGTTCCTTAATTCCACTACATTTTGTGAGCCTTAGGTACAGAGAAATTCCATGTAGATGTGTCACTTATGGTCAGGAATTTTATAGACACAATCTCTGTGTGTGTGACTAGTTGTAGAACTCTGTAATCGTCTCTGTCTATTGCAGAAAAAGCTTCCTTGATTAGTGGTGACTGTCATACTTGTCTGTAAATCTAAGGATCCATATGAAGCACATAGTAAGAAATTATATTTGTGTAGGGAAGTGACAGCCTTGAGATTTTCTCTAAGTTTGATGACCTTTCCAGCCGTGTTTCTTATTTAAAGTTATAATAATGTTGACAATTCCTGCAACAGATCGATTCACTTTTATATGTATTTTCTCAAGTTAATTTCTACCACAAAATCATACAAAATATGTTCCTGCATGTTGGTAGCTGCTCAAGGTTGTAAGCATAAAGAATAAATTAGATAGTAGGGTATGTTCCTTCATGGACCAGTTTCTCTTTCAAATAATATCTGACCAGTATGAGGTGGTATTGATTTATCTTTTCTATGATGAAGAGATTGACTCACAAATGACCAGAATCTTTGTAACACTAAAGCCTGTAAGTTTTGTAGATATGCCATTTCTACCCCTGAAAATAGAAAATAGGAACGCTTATCATAGAACTAATTATCCAGATTGGTCCAGATTTTGTAGCTGAAAGCCCAATATCAAGTTCTGGAATACAGATTTCTCATATTTTATGAGAACAGTTTCCCAGGTTTAGCTTCCAAAATAAATCAGTGTACTAGTTGAAAATGGTGACTTTTCAGACAAACTCTCAGATGGGAGATATTTTGTTACTTGTATTTTAACAAGTTTCTTGGATGATTTTGAGGCAAGTAGACTATCTACCAAGCATTTCAGGATTTATCTGGTCATAATGAGTGATGTAGGATGTTAGAGAAGACAATGGGTAATGAAATAAGGCATCCATCAGACAAGGAACACCCGGACAGGGCCATGGAACTGCAGGATGAACTCCTGGGAGAAAGAGTGCTGGTTTTATTCAAGGATGTGACAATTGATAAGATAACCAGGCTCCAGCAGGTGGACCCACACTGAAGGACGTTTTTAGACACAAACTTCACTCAGTAGGCCTTAAGACATATGACAGAGACCAGGAAATCTGGCAGGGTTCCCATAAGAGGGGATTTAAATATGTTGTATTAAATTTATAAAAATTCAATAAAAAAGGGGAAAAATGCTCCTATGATTTAGAGATACTGCGCAAGCCAGCGGTCAGCTGGGTCTATCTACTTTCTTCTTTATCCTGCACAGTGCTTGGTGGATGGCTTCTATGACCATTTATCTGATACTCCAGCTCAGATGTCTGTTTCATCAACATTCAGAGAAACAATGATTCCTTCCCATCAGAAGACTTGAAACAGCCTCTTCCAAAGCTAAGGGCCAAGATCGTGATGAAAAAAATTGCAACACACTGAAATGAACAGCTTTTGGAATGTTCTGCAAAGATTTCTCATATTTTAACTCAATGTGTATACCTAAATATATTATTTAATATATGACAAAAATAGATGCATGTTCTTAATCCTCATGAAAATGCTATCTGTTAACAGTTTAAATGGAAAATAAAAGAAAGTAGATTGCAAATGCCTTGAAAGGCCGGGCTGGTCTCACTCTTTCATAGGAAAAGAGTGACTCATTCATACTTCTGAGGTTTTATAGTATAAAGCAAGAGTAAATTATCTGTAAAACAACTGAACTGACATTACTTGTTCTGATATAGGAGCCAGGCACATTTAAACACTGGATGTTTATTTTTATAACCTTTCCCCTCTGAATCTCCAGATAGGGCACTGCTTGTTGTCTCCCAGCTCTTGACAAGGAACAGTTCCTAGAAGAGATGGGCTCATGCTTCTCTTGTAGCTGGTTCTTTTAAAATATGTTATTTATTATTTTTATTTTACGTGTATGCATGTAGTCTTGCAATGCTTGTTAAGGTCAGAAGAGGGCATTGTATTCCCCTGGAACTGAACGTTCAGAAGGTTGATAACCACCATGTGGTGCTGGGATCAAACCCGGTTCCTCTGCAAGAGGAACTAGCACTCTTAACTACTGAGCTAACTCCCCAGCCCTGTAGCTGAGTCTTGAGAAGTACTTTGAAAGGAGCAAAGGAAAGTGTTGATGAGAAATCTGCAGACAGCTGGAATGGCCAAGGATGTCACCTTTTAAACCAGAAGAATCTTGCTAGTAATGGATGTGATTTTTATAAAAGATTTGGTTTTATTTCATGGGTATTTGTGTTTGCCACATGTAAGTTCACCATGTGCACACAATTTCTGTAGAGTCCAGAAGTGGCCATTGGTCCTCTGGAAGTTACAGGTGGTTGTGCTACCATGTGAGTTCTGGGAACTGAACCCTTTGCAAGAACAATCAGTCCTCTTATCCACTAAGCCATCTCCCCAGCTACAAATTAATGTGAATTTTTAAAATTATGGTTCACTGGTTTTAAAATTGTGCTATTTTTGTAGTCTAGGAAGCTTTCAAATTATGAGACTTTCAATGTCTGGCACAGCAGGATGTGTTTCACATGTTATCCATATTATTGATACCAAGATTAAGAAAAGAATCTGAATATGTCTGTACTTACCACCTGGTATTTCTTACAGGTGCAACAAAATCATAAGTAGTATGTGCACAGAAATCTACAAGATAAGAGATATTCATTCAATTTTATGAGTTTCCTTTGTTCTTCTAAACAATTTGAGTATTTCTACACTCTTGTCTGATCCCATCTTTGGTATCTATCTTTCTTGTTTGCCACAACACTTAGCTTATGATACTTTAGGTTGTTCTGTTAATCAATGAACCAATGCAGTAATAGGGATTTTGTTACACTGAAGAATACATTTCATTCCATGGTAATGCTATGTTAATATTCAATGAAAACAACCCAGCTTCCCAGAAGCAGCAATCTTCACCAGGACATCTACCCTGATGTATCAATTAAAGGGCCAAGTATTGATGAAAACTACAGAGATTTATCTGATATAGCCACACAGGGAATGGAACAGATGTTCAGTAATACCTGCCTATGCCCATATTTCCAGGCATGAAGTTAGTTTTAGCTTTACAATAGAGGGCTCAAAGTATAAATAACTATATATTCATTCAGTTCTTGTCTGACAATATAGTCCATACATATTAATCTGTTAATCATCTTCATCAATTGAGAGAACAGCATGGCTTCTGGAAATTGGTTTTGTAGGTTCCAGGGTGCAACCTTACATTCGGAGACAACTACCTTCAGCTCTGAATGGGGCTGGGACATGCAGGACTTCGGGTAGAGGAGTAGGGTGTGGAACAGTGGAGTAGAGGCTTAGTGGAGTGGAGAAGTACAGAGGAGGGAAAGGGTGGAACAATAGGAGGTGCAGGAGTATGGGTGAAGGAGTGTGGGGGGTAAGAGTCTGTCCTGTGTGGCTGCTCTCTTCCTGGATCTAGGTGACTGCAGGACTTGAGGATGGATCCACTCTGGCTTGAGCCATAGACACCACATGAGATATCAATGCATTTTCACAAAAGCCACATTTTGTTTCAGAAGGAAGAAAGGAAGGGAGGAAGGAAGGAAGGAAGGGAGGGAGGGAGGAGGGAAGGAAGGAAGGAAGGAAGGAAAGAAGGAAGAAGGGAGGGAGGGAGGGGGAATCACACAGTGAAGACAGACTTCCTCAGTGTGGGTTTTTCCACAGCCGAGAGACAGAAGTGAACTTGTTTAATAAGGCCCAGATTTTATTTCAGGTGGAGCAGAACACAGAAAATCCACCTCTGTACACCCTGAGGAGCAAGCTGAGTGAAGGTCTGCCACTTGATGGTTATCCTTAGACACTGCCCTGTAAATAATTTTCATTGGTCAGTTTAAAAGGCCCGTTCATTTTAAGGGGCCTCTATTTCCAGAGACATGGTGGCAGAAAGCACCTGGCCTTCCGTGTGCACTTTTCAGCTTTCTTCTCACACGCCCTGTCGTCAGGGAGGTGGGTAATGAGTTTCTGTTCCAACTTTGCAGATCTGTTTCCAGTGCATCTGTCAGGAAGTCCTACAGTTCACTCAGGCTTAGCTTACAAAGTGGCAGATCTCTGCCTTTAGGGCAAACGCATCACTGCTATGTTTACAAAACCAGTCAAGGAATATTCCTCACTCTCTTTTAAAGTTTATTCATTCCTCCATGTGCTCAAGTTGGCGTGACTAAGCCGCAAGGCCTGCAGAAGTCTCTGGAAGCAGAAGTCTTTTAATAGCTATAGAGCCTTGTTCTAGAAGTGCAGATTGATTAAAGTGGTGCAGCACTTATAATTTATTTCACACATATAAAGGCACACTTTATTTGCGGAAATGAACCTTCCCTCTATCAGGCAACATCCAGGCACATTTTCACATTATTTAACTGCATAAAGAATTCAACAGAAAATCCAAGAATGCTGATGGTGTTTGTGTATCCCTGACTTTTTTTGACCTTGAATTTGCTCATAAATGACTATGTGGGATTAAGAAAATATAATAAAACTATATGCTTAACAATTATCAGTGTCTAGTACCTCCACCTCTACCCAAAATTTAAAAATCATAAAGAAAAAAGTTTCTGAGCTCTCTTGCTTTGCTTTAGTGTCTTTTAGTCTGATGAAACTTCAGAAAGCTAAAGTGCTCTATTATACGACATAAACTTCATCATCCCGAAATCTGTAGGACAGTTTTGACACTGCATTGGTCACAGGAAGAAGTTGGTACTCCATGCTGGGCTTTAGAGCCCACGCTTGATTTTGTCTCAGCTTTAGCTGGCATGGCAGAGTAGGATCCGGGCTCTTGTGTCTTGCCTTCTTTCTCCCCTCCTCAGCCACCTTAAGTTGCTTTCTCTCCCTCCACCTGGAGAATGGACCATGTATTTTTCTCCATAGAGCTTTACAATGCCATCCTTTCAATCCAGAATGATCTACAACAGAAACCAGAACTGTAATGGTTCAGACAAGGAATGATGGCAGAAACAAAGACGATAGGGACAACTATGCATGGGTGTGGAACTCTGCTGCAGAATCTGGGCCAAAGACCAGACTGATATCAGGTGTCCTCTCCCAAACCAATGTTGAAATTTAATGCCCAATGCAAGGGAATTGCAAGGTGATCCTGCTGTGCCTATTGCTTGAAAAGCTCTTCCTCCAAATGCCATCAGGCGTACATTTTTTGTCAATTAAAAACTGTCTTGGCCTAATAGACAAAAACCCTAACTGCCTCCTCTACTTTCTGTCACACTCCTATTTTCTGATTTTCTGACATGCATCAGCTTTCAAAATCATTTTTATTATTTCCCCTTTTGGATGAACTTATGCTGCAGAGACTTTGTCAGGGTCCTGCAAGGCTTTAACTCCTACGTCTCAAGCAGTTACTTGGGAACACCTTTGATGATGGAGTTTTGCATATGTGTAATTATTTTGCATTTGAAATTCTGAAGATGACTATCACTCCTCTGGACATAGGAAATATCTTCTTCAAAGTTATTAATGATGTTACATTGGGGAGTGTTTTGAGTCCAAGGAGATTGGATTACAATTTTGTTTTTACCTTTGACTGGACTTGGGATATTGGGACTTTAGATTCAATATCTTCATCAGAAGACTTCTTAAAATATTAGAAGTATCTGACATTCAATATTCTGAAGTTATTTTACATGTAAAAACCACAAGAGAGATTGTTAAAACTACCAAAGACTAGTGTTAGAAAGCAAAGCAAGAAAGACTGGGGGGTGGAGTGAAGACATGAAATAGAAAGGCTGTCTGTGTAGATAGGAGTGAGAAATCTTGAGGGGAGACATTTAAATCTAATAAAAACATTCATGTGGAAATTGAAAAACTTTTCTGCCATGTGAATAGATTTTCTTGTTAGAAGATTTTTTTAATTTAGAATATTAACTTAATGAAACCTGTCATGAAAATAGCAAAATAAGAACATTTAAAGGTAAAATCTGGGGCTGAAGAGATGGCTCTGTGGTTTTAAGCACTAGATGCTCTTGTAGAAGATACAAGTTGGAATCCTGGTACCCACATGGCAGATAACAACCATATGTAACTCCAGTTCCAGGGTATCTGATAACCTCTTCTTACCTCTTCCAGCACTGCACAACATGGGTGCACTTATATACATGCAAGTAATAAAGAAAATAAAAACAAAAAAGTGAAATCTACTGGATTTTTAACTGTCATATGTAATCTGTTCAACTTGGAATTTGGTAATGTTTTCTATTTTGTCAAACACTAACTTGAACTTCAACGTATCCATTTTATTAATAACATATCAGTAGAGTATACTGTTCTGGTAATAGATTGCATATTTTAAACATAAGTAGTAGTGAATCATAAACTAGACTTCTAAACTTCTAATGAATTTGTATGTGGATCTATCTATTCTACACACGATACTCCCAATGTGTAAGAAACAAATCACATTTGTTAGCAAAGCATAGATATTGAATATGCAAAGCCAAGATTGGATCTCTCCAATGCATACACAAAGTCAGGTGCAGCTAGTCTAATTCTTTTCTGCTTTGTATTTAACTCACATATTGTGCCTGCAGTTCTGGCCATCATTTTGGCTGAGATTAGAGTTGATTAACCTAATCTTATTAATTGTTTGTAGTTTGAGAAACCATTATCAGTCAACAGCTTCTGTTGTTATATCATTCTTCATTTTTCCCATTAAGAAACAGAATAGATGTAGTGATTCCATTGTTATTTATAAAGTACTTTTATTGATGTTTTGTGCATTTCATACATCATTTTTTCAGTCCAATTTAGACATGTTCCCCTTTCCCTGCCCCCCCCCCCAGTTCATACATTCTGCCATACATGTCTTGCATCGTTTTCTCAGTCTTTTTAAAGTTTTTCTCTGTAGAAGTTTATTGTTTGGGGCAGAATTAACTCTTTCAGTCAGTTCTTTGATGCTGTCCTTATGTTGTTGTGGTTCCCTCTCATTTGTATTCCTCCAAAATATGCCTATATAGATGTCACATATATACCAAAATTGTGACCTCCAAAAATAAACTGTATGTTAATTTCAAAATATGTTTAGGAATTCACATTTTCCCTTTAATTTTATATTACTCTAAAATATGATACATACCTTCCACCCATATACAACAATTACAATGTGTGAAAATATGTAGTGAGTTAATTCCAGAATCCGTTAAGGGATTCAGATTATAATAGCACAATTGCTTTCAGATAAAAAGAAATATAACAATAATGTTGCTCAGCTTGCCTTTCAACTGGCCATTTGGTGCTAGTATCCACAAATGAGGGATACATTTCACCTTTTATTTTTCTGGGACTGTGTTACTTCACTTAGCATAATATCTTGTAGTTTCATCCATTTACCTGCAAAGTGCATATGTCATCTTTCTTTACTGCTCCGTAGAACTCCATTTTGTAGCACATTTTCATTATCCACTCATCAGTTTAGGGATACTTGGATTGATTCCAGCTCTTTGTTATTGCGAAGAGAGCTGCAATAAATATGGATGTTCATGTATCTTTGTGGTAGGATGAGTCTTGTGGGTATATACCCAGGAATGGTATGACTGGGTCAGGTGGTAGGCTCATTTTGAGTCTTTTTAGGGTTCACCACACTGCTTTCCATAGTGGTTGTATGATTTTACATTCCCACCAGCAGTGGATGAGTGTTCCCCTTTCCCCACATCCTCCCCAGCATTTGGTGTCTTTTTTTTTCTTGATCTTAGCTAGTCTTATCAGAGTGAGATGATATCTTAGAGTGGTTTTAATTTTTATTTCCTTAATGATTAAAGATGTTGAAGACTATTTAACACATTTCTTTTTTTTTTTTTTTTTTTTTTTTTTTTTTTTTTTTTTTGGTCCTTTTCGACGACAGGTCTCCCGTAGCCCAGCTGTCCTGGAACCACTCGTAGACCAGCACTGGTCCTTGAACTCAACAAAGACTGCCTGCCTCTCCTCCCAAGTGCTAGGATTAAAGGCGTGCACCACCATGCCCAGTATTTTAACACATTTTCTTAGCCATTTTACTTCCTCAATGGTGAAGTCTTTGTTCAGTCTTTACCCATCTTTTGAGTAGGACATTTGTTTTCTTTGTTTTTTGAGAAGTTTGATAGTATCTGGATTGTTAATGTCTTCTGTCAGATGTGATCAGCAGTGAATTTTCCTCCCACTCTTGTGGGTTTTCTCTTGTACTCCCTTGATGTTTCTTTCACGGTACAGAAGCTTTTGAGTTTGTGAGATGGTCCCAATTGTTAATTGTTGACCTTATTTCAGCTACTGTTTGATTTAGAAAGGCTTCCTACACCTAGGTGTTGTAGAGGTGATGCCAACATTTTTAAGCACTTCAGAGTTTTGGGTTTCATGTGAGGTCATATCCACTGAAGTTGATTTTTTTGTACAGGTGTGAGGTAGGGTTTTAATTTTGTCTCTACAAATGGTGATCAGTTATTGCCCAGCAATTTTCTGAAGACGCTATCTTTCTCCATTGAGCTTTTTGCCCTATTGTCAAATAGAGGTGGCTGAAATTATATGAGCTCAAGTTGGATCTCCAGTTTTCATTGTTCCAATGGGTCTACATTCATTTTTTTATTTATTTTTTGTTATAGTGTATGAATGTCTGCTGATGCAGTCTGTGATGTGTGTGAATGCCCCGGCAGAGGTCAGAAGAGGGTCTCGGATTCCCCTGGAACTGGAGTTCTCCTGGAATTGGAGTTACAGACGGTTTTAGCCGCCATTGTGGTGCTGGGGGTCATTTTTGTTGCCAGAATACCAGGCTGTCTTTATACAACTATATGCCTGTTGGGGTGAAGAGATGGCCTAGTGGATTAAGAAGGCACGCTTGCTCAGAGGACCCGGTTCTCTCCCAGCACCCACATGGGGCTGAGAAACTGTCTGAAACTCCAACTCCAGGAGACTTAGTTCCAGGGAATCCGACACCCTCTCTGACTCTCCGCGGGTATTGCCACGACACGGGTGCACAGACTGTATGCAGACGTACTTCATACACATAGAGGAAAAATAATTAAAAAAAAAATATACATAGCCCTGTATATTGTTTGAAGTTGCGTAAATAGATCCCCCTTAATTGCTCTTTTTCACTCAGGGTTGCTTTAGACTATTAGTTTCTTTTGTTTTCCATATGAATTTCAAGCATTTTTTGTTCCACAGTCTGTGAAGGAAATACGCATGGGGATGCAATTGGGATTTGCATTGAGATCTGTCATTTAATTTTGCGCTTAGCATGGGACATTTTTTACGATATTAATTTTCTTTAATGTATATATATGTATTGTTTTATTTTGATTTATTCTGTATGTGTTATGAATGGTTACTGTCTTGCAGCAAGCGTTTGTTCACCCGTTCTTGTGCAATGCCGCAGAGGTCCAGAAAGGGTGTCGGATTCCCCATGGCAATTGCGGTTGCCCTGAATTGGAGTTTCAGATGGTTCTCAGCCACCATGTGGGGCTGGGCAATCGAACCCAGGTCCTCTGTAAGGTGGTCATGGGCTCTTAACCATTAGGCGTCCATCTCTTCAGCCGCCTATAATTTTATTTCTAATACATGAGCAATGGGGAGGTCTTTTTCCATGTTTGATCGTTCATTCAATCTCCTTCTTCAGGGGTTTTTAAATTTTTGTTGTAGAGATCTTTGGTGCCTTTGGTTAAATTTGTTCCCAGTTTTTTTTTTTTTTTTTCTTTGAGGCTATTATGAGTGGGAAGTTCTCCTTATATTCTGTCTCCAGTTGCTTCTTGTTGGTGTATAGAAAGGCTACTGAATTTTCTAGGTTAATTTTATATCCTACCACTTTACTGAAACTCTTAATCATTTTTAGGAGTTTTATGGTGGAGTTTTTGACATCCCTTAGGTAAGCTATTGTATCATCTGCAAAAAGGAATAGTTTGACTTCCTCTTTTCAAATTAGTACTCCTTTAATTTCCCTTTCTTGCCTTAGTGCCCTAGCACATGTTTCAAGCATTACATTGAAGAAGAGTGGCGAGGGCAGCAGCCTTGCCAGGTTCCTGCCTTTAAGGGGACTGCTTTTAATTTTTCTCCATTTAGGATGATGTTGACAGTGGGTTTCTTGTATATGGCTTTGATTATGTTGAGGAATGTTCCCTTCAGTCCAATTCCTTCTAGAACTTTAAACATGAAGGGATGCTGGATCTTGTCAAAGGCATTGTCTGCATCAATTGAGATGATTGTGTGATTTCATTGTTTTAAAGAAAATAATTGGATTAAAAATTAAATCCTCAGATAAGGAAGTATCTGGCCAAGAAAAGGAGTAACTAGAATCCCTGCATGGTGCTACTGTGTTATTGCTTCCAAACATTATTTTCATTCTCCTTCATAGCTGTGACAAAAGGGATATGTCTACACTTACATGTAATAAGTCATGGATGCTTAGATGTTCATATCACCCCCCTGTGAGCTTTAGAATTCAACCAATGGCTAACTTCATATATTTTCCTGCAATGTTCTCTTTCATAATGATGCTAGCATGAAAAAATTAAACCAGAGACTAGTTTATATTCTAATTATATCTAAACATGAATAATTTGGTTTTAAAGAAAATTAGAAGAGAACATCAAGGTGCAATGTGAATGAAGTGTTTGGGACACTGACAGCAGTTGCTGATTCTTCCTGTGTCATTGCTGTTCCCTGTGTCAGAGACTCTGTGCTCTCCTTTATAGGAAAGATTTATGAAGTAGGATAATGCCTGCATTCCTATTAAAATAACTATGAGCATAGTGATAGTGGTTTGATGTAATATAAACTCATTTCTCATTCTACAGTTTTGCTCGAGAGGACTCCTGACGATCTTAGAGATTTTTGCTAGGGAATCTCCTAGGAAATCATTTTCCCATCTGCATGGTTAAAGCACTTGGATGCTGTGTGCACAGCAGACTATAGGGTGCAGGCTGAGGGGTGGAGGAGGCCAGAGGAAATGGCTTCCCTCTGTGTTCTGAAGGTTAATTGTTATCAGAATTTCTTCGTTCGTTGCATGAGAAAGGAGTTAGTCATTGGTTCACAATGTTTTAAGAGAGTCTTGTAACCTGTAGGCTGACAAGTGGGACCACATATTCCCGCAAAACTTAATTATTTTGCATCAAAGGAATAAGAGAACTAGGGTACCAGCCAGCAGCCTGCCACAGAAAGATTTGACAGTATTTCTCTCCTTGGCATAGACATGTAAAGAATTTCTGACAAGCCTCAATATTCCTTACTCTGATTTTTACCTGTTCATACTTTTGGAGGCAAAGTGATGCAGGCAGGACATCTATCTAAATTCCACATGGACCTGCTCTTCAAACTTATGTTATTAAAATCCCGGGGAATTTCACTGGCCAGTTGTTTGGTGGTTTGCTTGTTCGTTTATTTTAGCCAGGGTCTCCCTGTAGCCTCAGCTGTCTTGGAAGTCAGTATGTAGACCAAGCTGGCTTTGAACTCCCAGAGATCTACCTGCCTCTGCCCTCTGATTAAATATATGTTTCCCCATACCTGGCTAACCAGTTGTTTTGTGAGCTGGGGCTCTGGATTTTTCCAAATAACAAAATTTAGTTTTTAACCATGACTATTAATTATAGTTTTCAAAATACAGCCCAACTTAGATAGTTCAGCAGTGTTCAAGTGCTTTTACATAATCCTGGAAAAGGATATATATATATATATATATATATATATACTCA
>VZQC01001040.1:509645-583922 GCA_009823505.1 Rhizomys pruinosus
ATTCTGAACTAAATGACACAATTTACACCAACTGGACCTCACAGACATTTACCGAATACTTTCCACCCAACAACCAGAGAATACACTTTCTACTCAGCACCTCATGGAAACATTCTCCAAATCGACCATATATACTGGGGACCAAGGGGACAAATAAAAATATAAAAAGATTTGAATAATCTCATGCATTCTATCAGACCAAGTTGCAATAAAACTCAATATCAACCCCAGAATAAACCCAACAACCTACAAGAACACATGGAGGACTAAATAACATATTCTTGAATAATGAGTGGGTCACGGAAGAAATAAAAAGAAATAAAACCATTCCTGGAACTGACTGACAACGACAATACAAACACAGCAAAATCTATGGAACACTCTTAAAGCAATCCTAAAAGAGGGGAAGTTTATAGCTCTAAGTGGCCCAATTAAAAAAACAGAAAGAGCACAGTGCTACCCGATGATCTAAACACTGCAGCTAAAAATATTGAGAGGACAACCACAAATGAAACCTAAACGGACAGACAAGGAAGAAATAACAAAAATCAGAGCAGAGATCAAATAAAGAGAAAACAAAGAAAACCATACAAAAAAAAATTCAATGGAACAAAAAAAGTTGGTTCTTGAGAGATAACAAGACAGCATAGACAGACCTCTAGCCCAGTTAACCAAAAGAAAGAGGGAACAACTCCAAATCAATAGAATCTGTGATGAAAGGGGAAATATCACAACAGACAATGAAAAGATCCAGACAATCATACGGGACTACTTCAAAAACTTATATTCTACTAAGTTTGAAAACCTAGAAGAAATGAATGAATATCTGAAATCCTGGGAATCACCAAAGCTCAACCAAGAAGAGATCGACAGCCTAAACAGACCAATAGTACAGGAAGAAATCGAAGATGTAATAAGTAGCCTCCCAACCAAAAAATGCCCAGGCCCGGATGGATTCACGGCATATTTGTAGAGTTTTATAATCATTCCATCTGTAGTCTAACTTTTAATGTCAGAAGTATGCTCTAAAAGGTATCTGAAAACAGATGTGACAAATGAAATACACCAGTCTAAAAATAATTCAATAGAAAAGACAAACTCTGTCCTAATACTCCAGTTCTACAGTGAAACCAATATGTGCAAATTTTAATTTCACCAGTGTTTCTGGCATGGCTGTTCATACCTGGTCTCTATGAACATGAGGAACATGTACTGTCATTGTGCTGAACCCATATCTTCTTCAGCCAGCTCCATGTGCTACACCGTGATGAACCCTACAAGAATCATCATTTACCTACACAGAAGCAGCATCAGTGGTGCAATTACTTTCTGACTGAAGGATTTTTAGATTAATTTCAGGTGCCTGTCATTATGTATAGGGATGTCGTTGACTTCATTATGGATACACTTTTTACTTATGTATATTCAGTTAGTTAAAATTTGAGGAAAGTGTTGCATGAGATAAAATAACACATAAACAAAACATTTTAGTGTAAAGTATCATTAATCTATCTATATCTAAGTGTTTTCTGTGATATAGATTATTATTCATCTATTTCCTATCTATTATCTATACAATCTATCATTTATCTATCAATTATCTTTTATCCACCTATTTGTGTATTTAATTTCTATATCTACCATCTCTCTATCTTCTATCTATGTATCTTGATCATCTATTATCTATCTATAATCTATCTCTACCATCTGTCTATCTAGCATCTACATATCTATCATCTTTTATCATCATCTATCATCTGTCAGTTTCTTTCTTTCTTTCATCTAATCTATCTATCATCTATCTATCTATCTATCTATCTATCTATCTATCTATCTATCTATCTATCATCTATCTATCTATCTCATTTCACATCTATTATGGACTTGCCTGAGCTTGGGTGTGTGTTTGCTAGCACTTTGGCCAGCACGTTTTGGAATCATGAGCCGGGTCACAAGACATCTGGTATGCCCTACAAACTTGGGTGATGCATGATAATGTAAGGATGTGGCATTGACTAATGGAAAGTGATGTCATGCAACACAGGGATTGTCTGTCCCAAGCCTATATAGCTGGTCACCTTGCAATAATAAAGAGGAATTCCTACAACCTTTGCTACCTGACAGAGATCTCTGGGTTATTATTGTGTGATCCATCATGGAGCTGTTAATATTTCAACTAGCTTTTCATCTTGTCCCATCATGGGGTTGGATCCCACAACCATTTGGGTGGTTGCCAAGCCAACATCCTCTGGCCATGGGTTCTTCTATGGGTTCGTCCACACATGGTGGCCATGGAAGCTGGCCAGGTGTGGCTGAGGAGTTACCAACTCCCCAGCCATGGGTTTGCCCACAAGGCCATCAGCTTCCTGGGTGTGTGTTGTGGCTGGCCTAGACACAGGTCTGGCCATGGGGTCATCAACCTTACACAGCTGCCAGGAGCCCAGCAGCTTTCTGGACATCTAGCACTTACAACAGCAGGGAAGCTGTGATATCTACCATTTCTGCTTGACTCTGCATCCACAAGTTGTCTATACTACATCTTTAGAATTTATAGTTTCCTTTCCTTCCTCCATCTCCATCTCCTCCTCTTCCTCCTCCTTTTCTTCCTCTTCCTCCTCCACCTCCTCCTCTTTGTCCTGGTCTGGGAAAGGGTGCTTCCTTCCCCACTCTGCCTTAGTGGAAACCATAGTTTATGAATGTGCTTCATAAAGAGACTGTACCATGCTCTGGGCTTTCTTGAGTGTAGTGCCTAGCCATGAAACATGCAAGGGTTTACCTTTTCATCTGCTATGTTCAGAGCTGTCCCTGCTTGTCGTGAACAGTCCACAGGCAGCAGCCTATTTTCTTGCCTTTTTCCACCAGGATTCCAGTTTAGACCATGAATCTTATTTCTCACTTTCTATTTTTTCCCACTGTAACCACTCATTTTCTAATTTCTTTCAGGGTAAGCAATCCTTTTTGGCATGGGTTTACATATCAAATCTTATCATAGACTTAATTGTGTTTCCTCAATAATTGTTCAGATAATCTTTAGTTTCTTGATTTTTTTCTTTTTTTTTTTTAAATTTAATTTTTATTGATGGTTTGTGCATTTCGTACATCATTTTCCAATTCAGATCAGGCATATTTCCCTTTCCCTTCTCCCCCACCCCACCCCATTCCAGATCATGTATTCTGCCATAACTGTCCTGGATCTTTCAGGTTTTTAGTGGCCTGATATTCTTCCTTCTATCTTCTCTGTACATAATGTGTATTATATTAAATTTTCTCATGAATGTGGGGTAATGAACTCTTTCCTATTTTACAGTGGCCCTCTACATCTTTATTTTAATGACATCCTGTGTACACAGGTAATTTCTGTAGTTTTTTTTTTATTTCTAGTAATTTATTTCCAGGATACACAATTGGGTCTTAACCTCTCCTTATTCAAATTAAAGATTGCAAAGGAAATATGTTGATTCACTGAGTTGATTCACAACTCCCCACCAACTTGCTCCTCTCACATTCAATTTTAAAATCCAGGTTGATCACATACAGCTCATTCAGGACTTACTTAAGTGTTGTATGTCTGTACTGTGCATCTGATGACCTGAGTGGAATAGATTTGCTCATGTTCCCTTCCTAATCTGATAAAAACGCAGTACAAAAAGGACCTGTGTACACAGTCCCAGCACTTACTTTGACTTTCAGTAAACATTGACTTTGTGCTGCTGAATGTCCCCCAATGCAGCATTGCCTTGCCTCATTATTCTGTGTAATGGTTTTATACCACAGGACAGTGCTAATCTCTAAGTGTAAGAGGAAGGAGGAAAACAGTAGACGGAGAAGACACAAGCTGAGCACAATCTCTTCCCCCTCCATAGACTGGGATGCTGTTCTTGAGGGGAAGTGGTTGTGAATGTTCTGGCAATTACATCTTTGTACTCTGAACTCAGAGGCAAATCGTGGCCTTGGAGCACCTACTGGGTATGAACAGTTGGTTCCAGCTTCTTCTGCCTCATCTTCCCTCTTCTGATCTGGAATTTGGAGCATATATCTAGCATTAAAAGTTTATCAGCAGTCTCTTCAGTGCTAAATGGCCATTTTCCAAGTTTATGGCAGATGGTTTTCTAATTTAATTTTTATTTATTTAATTTTTTGTATGTGTATGAGTGTACTGTCTGCATGTAGGTTTGTGCACAAGTGTTGTGCAATGCCGCGGACGTCAGAAGAGGGTCTCAGATTCCCCTGGAACTGGAGTTCTCCTGGAATTGGAGTTACAGACGGTTCTTAACCCGCGTCCTCTGCAAAATCAGTCAGTGCTCTTAAACGCTAGGCTATCTCTCCAGCCCAGCAAATGGTTTTCTACTTGTCATTGTCTCGACAGTGTTCAGTCACTTGCTAATTTTTCTTATATTGATTGATCTGATTTGTACCCCTGGTGTTGACTAGTGACACTGGAGACTTCTCTATTTCAGTTTCTGTTTTTCTGTGAAGACAAATCCTAGGAAGTCCCCAGTCTCCAACAGACTTGGACAGTTTCCTCCTGCTTTGAGACTGGCAGCTTCCTAATCTCCCTAATTGTACTTTTAATTATTTGACTTCGGTGTTCTAGAACTTTCTGTGTTTACCTCTAGTGCCTCACATGTGCGTCGAGTTCATTTCTCTTCAAACCAGGTGTTTTTCTAGATAATGACAGACTGCAGGAACTATTCCACAGGGGTCGATTTTTTAATATCTTGAAACTCTTCATATTATTTATTCATAAATCGCTGAACAATTTTTGCAAATACATCTGTTTCTTAGGGTGGGTAATTTTCCATTTTAATTTACCTGTCTTGTCCAGTTTTAACTCTATTTCATTTTCAGTCTTTTCCTTTATATTAATTGTTCATTTTGATATGAATTTTGAGTCATTTTTAGGTAGTTACATAACAATATTTTCCTTCCATTATATATATATATATATATATTTGTAATTTTGTAATTTATCAGTCTACTCTCATACATTTTGATTGTTTTTCTTTGCTTTTTTTTCCAAAAAAATATTCCCAGAGATTTTTCCCTTTTTTTATCCTCCTCCTCCTCCTCCTCCTCCTCTTCTTTCTTCTTCTTCTTCTTCTTCTTCTTCTTCTTCTTCTTCTTCTTCTTCTTCTTCTTCTTCTTCTTCCTCTTTTGTCTTTTCAAGGCAACGTCTTCCTTTAGTCCCAGCTGGCCTGGACCTCACTATGCACACTACACTGGCCTTGAACTCACAGGGATCTGCCTGCCTCTGACTCCTGCCTCTTGAGTGCTGAGATTAAAGGCGTGCCTTTAAACAGGAAGGTTAATCTGCACAGAATAGTCATAATTACTGAACTCTTATGGTTTTCTCCTTACATTTAATTTAGCATGCATTCTTTTTCTTTTGTATATTTTTCCACTAGAATTATCAATTAATTGGACTTTATTTCATTTTAATCTATGAATGTTTAGAATTTTCTACTATTCTGTGAAGGAAGTAATTTTTGACTAAAGAGCAAACCATTCACTATTTATTCTAGAACAAACCCTCTCACTCTGTAGCAATGGTAAGGCCTTTGAAAAAAAGATATTTTACATTAATTTATTTATTGGGGTACAATTCTTGAGGACAACTTAAAGAAATTAGCTTTCTCCTATATTCCATATGGGTTTGGGAGATGCAACTCAGGTCATTGGACTTAGCAGCAAGCCCCTGTACTCACCGAGTCTTCTCATAGGCAGACTGGCTCTGTTTTTTGGTTGTTTGAGTGTTTTGTTGTTGTTGTTTTGTTTTGTTTTGTTTTCTTGTTTTTCTTTCAAAACCTATGTTCAGGCACAGAAGACCACCTTGTGTCAAACCTAGTTGAGACTGAATGTTTTGGGTGGTGAGAGAGGAGCAGCAGCCTACCCCAGATGGAGTTTGCTATCCCTTCAACTTCCTCATGCACCTATTTTTGTTTGCTTTTCCTTCTCTTGCTGAGCTTACTTGATGCCTATGCCAGGTACAGGAAACATGTACTGTCTTCGGGCTCACCTTAGCTTACAGAACCTCTGACTCCTAGAGGCTATGGTCTGAGGAAACATGTCCTGCAGGATCCCACTTCCTGGTGACGGTGACTGATACATGTACCCACTGTATAAAGTCTCCAGATGTACATAAACGTAACTAAGATTCTCTGTGCTGGTGGTTTAATTGTTGTATTTGTGTTTCCCAGTACCATGTCGGACATTAGCTATAATTACTTTTGGAGTCTCCAAAATTTCCTAAGCTGAGTTTGTGTAAGTTTCAGGCCACAGGCTTTCTAATTAGACTCGGTGTGTATCTTTCGAAGCAGGCAGTTTGTTGTGTAGGTATAAGTCTGCAGCAGAGATACCCCCACTGCTTTCCTTAGACACCTCCCAGAAGGCTCAGGAACTGCCCAGGTGGCGTCAGCTGGATCTGCCCACAGGGCTTTGGCAGGGCCAGGATTCTTAGTTGCTTCCACCTGCCTTGTCCTTATCTCCAGCTTTTCACATAAAATACTGTGATATTTTTGTCTCTTCTGCCAGGCACTATCCTCCTTGGTGGAAGAAGATATTATGTCTCAAGTACATAGATATCCCATAACAGAACTCTCAGCACTAATTTATAATAGCTAAATGGTTTTGTTACCAAATGCCTCTAGGAACATAAAAGCTAAGTACACAGGACATGCTGTCCTTTAGAGAAAGAACATTCTGAAAGAGGAATTTTTTCAAATGTATGATTTTTGAGAACTAGAAAATATTCTCTTACTTTTTCAAATCACATAAATTACACCTGCTGAGAAAGTATCACAGTTATTTATCTTTGGCCCTAAAGGCTTATCTGAGAGAAGGGTTTGCTCAGAATGTCAAGTGTGGCTGATACCTGACTTCCTGAAAGGATGAGCCTTGCTTGTAAGAAGGAAGGTGTGCTGACAGAAGCAACAGGCACTTTCTTCCTTCTAAAATTAAAAGTAAACTAGAAAAACCAAATGAAAGTGTCAGCACCAGGAAGGGCTTGTGTGGAAAGCTGACTGGAGGCAGAAAGCTGTGGACATATATAAAAAGCATGCTACTTATGCTTGTAGTTTTAATTTATTCATTGAGAATTTCATACACATAAACAATATTTGACTATATATAACCCTATATGTTCCCTCCAACTTCTCTTGATACCCCTTCAAAACATTCTCCCAAACTTCCTTTAATTCCCTCTGCCTCCTCCTCCTCCTCCTCCTCCTCCTCCTCCTCCTCCTCCTCTTCCCTTTTTTAAATAACCTACAAAGTCCTAGTCAAAAGCCTATTGCAAGGGAGGTCATAGGTCCTAGGATGGTCCATCTATTGTTATTTTGCTAAATGGCTGTGTGGTCAAATTGATTTCTCACTACTTACACTTATTTATTCCCAGGGCCTGGCTGCCCTCAATGCTGGTTATTGAAGCTTCTTTTTGCAATGGATGACAGTCAGTGCAGACTTGTAACTGGTCAAGAGACAAAATGGCAGTGAGTGTTTGGGAATATTTTATTTATTTATTTATTTATTTATTTATTTATTTATTTATGCATATGAGTGTACTGTCTGCATGTAGGTTTGTGCACCCGTGTCGTGCAATGCCGCAGAGGTCAGAAGAGGGTGTTGGATTCCCCTGGAACTGGAGTTCTCCTGGAATTGGAGTTACAGAAGGTTCTCAGCCGCCATGTGGGTGCTGGGGATCAAACCTGGGTCCTCTGCAAGAGCAGTCGGTGCTCTTAACTGCTAGGCCATCTCTCCAGCTCCTGGGAATATTTAACTCAGAAACGAAATGTAAGAGATGGAGAAAAAAGTAAGAGCTTTGAAGTTTCAACATGGAAATTCTCCAAGTAAGTTTTGATACAAGTTAGAAAACTAGAAGTTGATTTTCCAGATCCGTATTTGAGTATGAAGTATGCCGTCAGTCTCCCCCCTTATCCAGTGTCAGAAGGTCCAAGAGTGAAAAGCATTTAGAAAGCCTGATCTGTCTGAAGGGCAGAGCATTGCTTTGTTTATTGCACAATATGTTTGATTAAAAATAATATTCTAAACCCAATTCGTGGGGCTAGAAAGATGATTCAATGGTGAAGACACTGGCTCCTTTGCAGAGGACCTGGGTTCAGTTCCCAGTACCCATATTGGGTTCCTCACCACTGTCTGTAACTACAATTCCAAGGTGTCCAATACCCTCTGTTTTGGGCATCTGAACTTACATGGTACACACACTCAGGTACACATAGATATGAACATAAAACAAATAATAAAAACAAATGACAAACAATTATCTTTCACTTAGAACATTTATGCTCATGATAGGTAGAAGATAACGTTCTCACCTTAAAAGGGGCAGGAGATGTTTATTTTGGGGTCAAATATGAATGACTATGGCCCGGGAACATAGACTTATGTTACTCCAAATTCCTTATTCTAATACAACTGTTTCATGAAGTTTTTACAACAGAACAAAGAAAACCATACATCCACACACTCTGAAAATGAATTGGCAGAAGCTTCATGGAGGTGGGTTTTTGGCAAGCAGGGGACCCTCTGGTAGCATTCTGTTAACTCACACCATGGAATTTCCCACTTTTGTGTTGAGAACAGTACATCAGATGCTGAGTTGGGCAATGAATCGCTGTTAGGTGGCAAAAAATAGCTACAGTAATTGGACACTGGTCCTGCAACCTTCTGACCTCTCTATAATCCTCAACGCTTGAATCAAGAACCCTCTGTAGAAAGTTCGATGTAGGTGGATCTTCTTTGTAGGAAGAGCAGTTTGCATTGGATAATATTTCATCTGTTCATATTTCCTTGCATCACTAACACAAAGGAACAGCAAGAACAGCAATGATATCTAAAGAGACTAGACAGTCATGATACAGGGTCAATTGATCACTTACACATCTGTAAATAAGCTGGACTTGGTTTGTTAGCCATGAGTTCAAAGACAGCCTGGAAGTCATAATAAGTTCTAGACCAGCCTGGGCTGCAGAAGGAAACCTTATGTCAAAGGACAAACAACAAAATGTAGGAATAAACTTTAGCCAACTCATTGTTACAGATAAATTAACCAGTTCTTACCTTTCCTAGTTACTTAATCTCATTTAAAAGAAATAATATAAAAAATATTTGAAAAATACCCCAAAATGTTATGACACAGTATTAAATACTGAAATGATAATTATTCCATCCTTATGCCCTGTTTTAGAGTGTTGTCATGATCCAAAAGCCTGCCTAACTTAAAGCCCAAGGAAGCTGCAGAGGTTTCTATTTGCTATATTCCTTTTTTGCCATTCTAAATTTTGTTCTGTGTTATTTTGCTCTTTCTGCTCATATCCCCAAGTGATAAGTGTCCATGTTTTGTACTTTATATTTTGTTTATATCATTATTTTGCACTTATTGCATGTAACATGGAAACACACTGTAGAAAAAGATGACACATATTGGATTCTGCTTTGCTACTGGTCATAGACTACATTAGAAGGTCATCCAATCCCTAACTTAATCACAAGGGAATATTGCTAACAGGGATGTGAACAATGGAAGACCTGTGCCTTTCTGAAATGTGGTTAAATATAATCCCATTATATAGCAATAATATATTATTTTCTTACTGGCTGTCATAGTTATATACAATTTATTTTACATAGCTATTGAATTTGAACAAGGCAACTGTGTAAGTAAAAATGTATTAAATCATCTGATTCAAGTACAAGAAGAGAAATTATCAATGTCTTGATAATGTTGTGGGTATAGTATAAATAATGTGAACATGTGTTTCAACAGAACACACTTTAGACTATTTAAAAGTTATACTCTAAACATTAAGGCATGTATTTTATGCCTGTTCTACCTCCTGAAACAGTTCAATGAAGATGAAAATCTATACCTTAAAACCTTACAATAATCTTCTTCCACTGTCCAAAAATTCTGTGGCTGTAGTCGCTTTCTCTGGCATAAAAAAGGGGACAGATCTTATTCTTATTACAGTACTGCCATACTGGAAGTACTCCATTAATAATTTTAACACCTTTCTGTATCTATTTATATAGTTTAATGGTGTGCTTGGGATTTGTATACCAGGAAAAAGAAATAATTTCAAGACAAGGAGTGCATTCCAGTTGATGGGATATCTACTTCTGAAATGTGCCAGTTAGCATAGGAAACAACTCTTCAATGAGAGTTGTCCTTATTATTTAAATAGGCTTGGACTGGTGTTTGTTCCAACCCATCAAACTGAAGAGTCTATCCAAAACCTTTTTCAAAACAAGTTATTAACTTCTGTTTGCTTTTTAGACATCACTTTTTTTAAATCTTTTTTTTTTGTATGTGTATGAATGTACTGTCTGCTTGTAGGTTTGTGCACCCATGTCGTGCAATGCCACAGAGGTCAGAAGAGGGTCTCGGATTCCCCTGGAACTGGAGTTCCCCTGGAATTGGAGTTACAGACAGTTCTTAGCTGCCATGTGGGTACTGGGGATCAAACTCTGGTCCTCTGCAAGAGCAGTCAGTGATCTTAACTGCTAGGCTATCTCTCCAGCATCTAGACATCACTTTTTGTTCATCTTGTCCACTAACAGTTGCTAGGCCACATTTGACTAGTGTGTGTTTATATAATTAGAAATTCTAGATCTTGCTGTGGGTTTTCACAGTTTAGCTGAAACCTCAGTATGCTTTTATTCTGTATCAGGGAAAGCTGTGCATTTGCCATTGGATTTAAAATACTTTACAAGAGGACAATGAGTTCTTGCTTATTTAACAATTGTGACATAATTTTTCATTCTTTTACTATACAAGATTGACTTTATTGGAGGATAAAAATACATTTCACAGCAAGGGAAATGCCCCCAGTTACACTTTTCTTTGAAAGAGATAATGAGGATTAATATGTAATCTATTAAGAGAACTACATCTTGACATCCCCAAGTGTTCCTTTACAAATAGCATGCAGAGCTCTGGTGGTCTCGGGTGGTATAGTAAATGATTTAAAGATATTCTGATGGTTTCAGATAATTGTAACTTTGCATGAACACAAAGAATATAAATGTAGTTATAGGTTTACAAATATTTCTGTTATGAATAATCATGATAGTTATTTGAAGGTAACATTAACTTGATACAGTAAAAATAAATAAAAGTCAGAATTTCATGATTTATGCTTGGGCATTTTCAAGGATGAAGTACAAATTTTGTGACAATATTGTTGGCCCACTGCAGCCTCAGATGAGTGGTGATTCTCAGTTGTATATACACCTGCTGTGTGTGGCTCTGTGTCATTATCCCCATAGAATGTAGGTAAAACCTATGACTAGGAGTTTTTCAGAGTTGCAGGAAAGTATATCCATGTCTTATTTTAATTTTTTATTAATTTTATTTATTTCTGTATGGGTATGAATGTACTGTCTGCATGCAAGTGTGTGCACCCGTGTCGTGCAATGCCGCGGAGGTCAGAAGAGGGTGTCGGATTCCCCTGGAACTGGAGTTCTCCTGGAATTGGAGCCTCAGACAGTTCTTGGCCGCCATGTGGGTGCTGGGGATCGAACCCGGGTCCTCTGTAAGAGCAGTCGGTGCTCTTAACCGCTAGGCCATCTCTCCAGCCCCCCATGTCTTATTTTATAGAGGACTCCATCTTGACAGATGGACACAGAGATCCTACTCTGAGCTTGATTCAGAAGGGATCACATCAGAAGGGACTTCGGGAAGACTGGGAAGTGCAGGTGGCCTTTGGAAACTGACAGCAACTGCCATCCCATAGGAAGCAAGAGCTGTCTGCCTCCAGAAAGTAGTAAGAAAAGGAATCTTTTCTTCATTAATATTTTATTGATGATTTATATATTTCATACATCATTTTTCATCTCTGTTCAGGCATATTCCCGTATCCCTTCTCCCCACCCCACCCCACCCCAATCCATCCCAGGTCATGTACTCAATCATACTGTCCTGCATCTTTCTCTCAGTCTTTTTTGGTGCTTAGGAATTCACACTTTCCTCCATTAATTTCATGTTATTCTAAAATACGGATACATACTCTCCACCCATATACAGTCATTACAGAGTCTGAAAATAATTGGTGGGTAGATTCTAGAGCCCATTGAGGGATTCACATTATGACAACATAGTTGCTTACAGATAAACCAAAATTATAACCATACTGTCATTCAGCTTGCCTTTCATCTGGGGGATTTGGTGTTAGCATCCACAAATGAGGGAAACCATTCTCAGTTTGTCTTTCTGGGAGTGTGTCACCTCACTCAGCATAATGGCTTTGAGCTCCATCCATTTACCTGCCAAGTTCATAATGCATTATTATGCCATAATGCCATCCTTCATTACCGCTGAATAGTAATCCATTGTGTAGATGTACCACATTTTTGTCATCCACTCATCTAATGAGGGGCATATGGGTTGTTTCCAGCCCTTTGCTATTGTGAAGAGAGCTGCAATAAACATGGATGTGCATATGTGTTTTGTGGTAGGATGAGTCTTTGGGGTATATACCGAAGAGTGGTATGATTGGGTCAGATGATAAGCTCATTGTGAGTCTTTTAAGGGTTCTCCACACTGCTTTCCATAGTGGTTGTACAAGTTTACATTCCCACCAGCAGTGGATGAGTGTTGCCCTTTCCCCACAACCCCTCCAGCATCTGTTGCCTTTGTTTTCTTGATCTTAGCTAGCCACACTGGAGTGAGATGATATCTGAGAGTGGTTTTAATTTTCATTTCCTTAATTATTAATGATGATGAACACTTTTTAAGATATTTATCAGCCATCTTTAATTCCTCACTGAACAGGTGAAGACTGTTCAGTTCTTTACTCCATCTTTTGAGTAGGTCATTTTTCTTCTTACTTGTCTTTTGAGTTTATATATTCTTGACGTTAATGCTCTGTCAGATGTGTCACTGGTAAAGATTTCTTCCCATTCTGTGGGTTTTTCTCTTCACCTCCTTGATTGTTTCTTTTGCTGTACAGAAGCTTTTGAGTTTTATGAGGTCCCACTTGTCAACTGTTGACCTTATTTCCTGTGCGGCTGCTGTCTGGTTTAGAAAGTCTCCTCCTACACCTATGTCTTGTAGGTTGTTGCCAACTTTTTATTTTATCACCTTTAAAGTCTCCTCCTACACCTATGTCTTGTAGGTTGTTGCCAACTTTTTCTTTTATCACCTTCAGGGTTTCAGACTTCATATTGAGATCTTTGATCCACTTGAAGTTGATTTTTGTACAGGGTGAGAGGTAGGGGTTTATTTTTGTTCTTCCACAAATGGTGATCCAGTTTTGCCAACACCATTTGCTAAAGATGCTATCTTTCCTCCATTGAGCTTTTTTGGCTCCATTGTCAAATATGAGGTGGCTGAAGTTATATGAGCTCAAGTTTGGATCTTCAATTTTGTTCCCTTGGTCAATGGTTCTGGATTTTTTTTTTTTTGCCAGTACCAAGCTGTCTTTATGACTTAGCCCTGTAATATAGCTTGATGTCTGGTAATGTAATCTCCCTAGTATTGCATTTTTCACTCAGGGTTGCTTTAGCTATTCGAGGTCTTTTGTTTTTCCATATGAATTTAAGGATTTTTTTCTAAGTCTGTGGAAAAAGCTCATGTGGACTTTGATTGGGTTTGCATTGAATCTGTATATTAATTTGGGTATAATGGACATTTTTACTATATCAATTTTTCCAGTCCATGAGAATGGGAGGTCTTTCCATCTTTTGGTGTCATTTTCAATCTCTTTCAGGGTTTTAAAATTTTTGTTGTAGAGATCATGGGTGTCATTGATTAAGTTTATTCCTAGGTATTTTTTTTGAGGCTATTGTGATTGGGAAGGTCTCCTTATATTCCTTCTCCAGTTGCTTATTGTTGGTGCTTTTTCTAGGTTTATTTTGTATCCCACCACTTTACTGAAACTTTTGATCATTTCTAAGAGTTTTCTGGTGGAGATTTTTAGCTTCCCTTAGGTAAATTATCATATCATCTGCAAAAAGGGATAGTTTTACTTCCTCTTTTCCAATTAGTTCTCTTTTAATTTCACTTTCTTGCCTTATTGCCCTAGGGAGAATTTCAAGTACTACATTGAAGAGGAGTGGCAAAGTGGACAGCCTTGTCATGTTCTTGCCTTTAAGGGGAATGCTTCCAACTTTTCTCCATTCAGTATGATGTTGGCTGTGGGTTTCTTGTATATGGCTTTGATTACATTGAGGAAGGATCCCTCCAGTCCAATTCCCTCTAAGACTTTAAGCATGAAGGGATGCTGGATTTTTGTCAAAAGTTTTTTTCTGCATCAATTGAGATGAGGTGTGAATTTTTGTCTTTAAGTCCACTTATGTGTTTTATGATATTCATTGATTTACATATGTTGAACCATCCCTACATCTCTGGTATGAATCCAACCTGGTCATGATGGATGATCTTTTTGATGTGGGTCTGTATGCAATTTGCAAGTATTTTGTTGAGAATTTTTGCATCTGTGTTCATCAATGATATGGATCTATAGTTTTCTTTTCTTTTTTTTTAATTTAATTTTTATTGATGGTTTGTGCATTTCGTACATCATTTTCCAATTCAGATCAGGCATATTTCCCTTTCCCTTCCCCCCCACCCCCACCCCATCCCAGATCATGTATTCTGCCATAACTGTCCTGCATCTTTCGGGTTTTTTTTTTTTCATTTTTTAGCTATAAGTGATAATCCATGAGTATAAGCATCCTTCGTGCAAAACCAATCTACAGACTGTTGTGCCCAAACCCCCACAGTCCCACCATTCAGTGGGGGTTGACAGGTTGTTTGTTCAATCAAGTTGATCAAATGAGTGTCCAGACTACATCGCTGTAGTTTCACCGTTCACCCCAATCGCAGCCTTTACATTCTACCACGCCCCCTCTTCCGCAGATTGTTCCCTAGGCTTAGAAAAGGGGCACAGGTGGATGAGAAGTAAAACTGTCCTCTCTCTCTGGAGCTGTTGACTTGGATTCTGGTCAATTCTGGCTGTTTCCTTTCATGGGCTGACAGTTTGTTCAGGAGTAACCTTTCGATCCTACTAATGAAGCACAAGCAATTAGATATATAGGTATTTAAGCAGCACTAATAGTTATGGTAGGTTACTTTGGCATAGACACATATGTTTGGATGATATGTTAATCCATGAATTACCTTTTTACCCCCTGATAAATATGACAGGGTCTTACTGTGGCTTATAACCTCTCCTAACCTGTAGAGGATGTAGGCTTGTGGCATCAGCTATGGGTTATTCCTCCAAGAAGAGAGTTTTCTTTCTTGTTCATGTCTTTGCCTGGTTTTGGTATTAGGGTGATGCTGGCTTCATAGAAGGAATTTGGGATATTTCCTTCTGTCTGTATCCTTCTGAAAAGTTTGAGTAGTAATGGTTGTAAGACCTCTTTAAATATTTTATAGAATTCTGCTGTGAAGCCATCTGGGCCTGGGCTTTTTTTAGGTTGGAGGCTTTTTATTACATCTTCAATTTCCTCAAGTGTTGTGGGTCTGTTTAAGCTGTCAATCTCTTCTTGGTTAAGCTTTGGAGAATCCCAGGATTTCAGATATCCATCCATTTCTCTTAGGTTTTCAAATTTATTAGAGTATAGGTTTTTGAAGTATTCTCGTATGATTGTCTGGGTCTTTTCTTTTTCTGTTGTGATGTTTTCCCTTTCATCACAAATGCTATTGATTTGGAGTTGGTCTTTCTTTTGTTTAACTGGGCTAGAGGTCTTTCTATTTTGTTTATCTTTTGGATTCATTGATTTTTTTATTGTTTTCTTTGTTTCTATTTCATTGATTTCTGCTCTGATTTTTGTTATTTCTTCCTGTCAGGTGTAGGATTCATTTGTTGTTGTCTTTCAAGTGTTTTTAGCTCCAGTGTTAGATTGTTTACTTGTTCTCTTTCTGTTTTCTTTTTTTAATGTGGGCACTTAGGGCTATAAATTTCCCTCTTAGGACTGACTTTGGTGTATCCCACAGGTTTTGTTGTGTTGTATTGTCATTTTCATTTAGTTCCAGGAATACTTTTATTTCATTCTTTATTTCTTCTCTAACCCACTCATTGTTCAGTATTGTGTTGTTTAGTCTCCATGTGTTTTATAGTTTGTAGGGCTTACTCTGTTGTTAATATTGAGTTTTATTGGACTGTGATCTGATAGAATGCATGGAATAATTTCAATCCTTTTGTATTTATTGAGGTTTCTCTTGTGTCCCAGTATGTGGTCAATTTTGGAGAATGTTCCATTGGGTGCTGAGTAGAAAGATGGAATATTCTGTAGATATCTGTGAGGTCCATTTGGTGTATTATGTTGTTTAGTTCTGATGTCTTTCTGTTCATTTTTTGTACAGTTGACCTATCCAGGTGGCTCAGTGGGGTATTGTAGAACCCCACTATTAGCTACTTGGATTAATCTGTGTTTACAAAGTTCGGTGCACTAGAGTTTGGTGCATAAATATTTAAAATTGTGAGATCTTCTTGGTTAATTGTTCCATTGATAAGGATATAATGGCCCTCTTTGTCTTTTCTGATTAATTTTACTCTGAGGTCTATTTTGTCTGATATTATAATAGCCACTCCTGCTTGCTTTTTGGTACCATTTACTTGGAATATTTTCCATCCTTTCACTCTAAGGTGCTGTCTGTCCTTGAGGGTGAGATGGGTTTTTTGGAGGCAGCATATAGATGGATTCTGTTTCCTAATCCATTCTCCCACTCTATGTCTTTTGATTGTGGCTTTAGCCCATTAATATTTAAGGTTATTATTAAGAGATATGTGTTGTTTCTTTTCAACTTATTTTTTGTTTGCATTCTTGGTCTAGGTATTTATTTACTTTGTTATGCTTTTGGTAATTTTTCTCTTGGGTTACTTAAGGATAGTTGCTCCTTTCCTCTGTTCTTTGAATTGCTTCAAGTATTTTCTGAAGTGTTGGGTTTTTTTGACATATGTTCCTTCATTTTGTTTATGTACTGAAAGATTTTTCTTTCTCCTTTTATTATGATTGACATTTTTTGCTGGGTATAATAATCTGGGTTGGCATCTAAAGTCATTTAGTACTGGAAATACTTTGGTCCATGTTCTTCTGGCTTTCATGGTTTGCACTGAGGAGTCAGGTGCGATTCTGATGGGTTTCCCCTTGTATGTAACTTGTTTTTCTCTTGTGGCTTTCAGTATTTTGTCCTTGTTTTGAGCATCTAATATTTTAACTATGATGTGACATGGTGAATTTCTTTTCTGGTCTTGTCTATTTGTTGTTCTATGTGCTTCTTGTATTTCTATGGGTTTGTCTTTTTTCAATTTGGGGAAGTTTTCTTCTATTATTCTCTTGAAGATCTGATCAATACCATTCTCTTGGGATTCTTCTCCTTCCTCTATGGAAGTTTGGTCTTTTCATGGTATCCCACATTTCCTGGTTGTTCCACTCTTGTGGTTTTTTTTTTTTTAATTTTTCATAATCTTTACTTGAGGTTTCTAGCTGCACTGTGTTATCTTGTAGGTCTGATATTCTTTTTTCTGCTTCTTCCATTCTGCTTCTAAGACTTTTTCCCATCCTTTCCTGCTGATTGGATGAATGTTCAATTTCCTTTTTTGTTTCATCCTGCAATTTCTTCAGTATTTCCACTTCCTTTTGGAGCTTTTCATTCTTTTCTTGTAGCTCCTTGCTTTGCTGGTCAGTTTCTTTTTTCCTTTCAGCTTCTTTTCAATGTTTCCACTTCCTTCCAGAGTTTGTCATTCTCTCCCTCTATTTCTTTTTGGAATTCATATTTCTTTTCCTCTAGCCCTTTTCGGAGTTTGTATTTTTCTTTCTCTAGTTCTTTTCTGAGTTTATCAATCTATCCTTTTAGTTCTTTCCTGAGTTTATCATTCATTCCTTCTAGTTCCTTCATGAGTTTTTTGTTCTCTCCTTTTAGTTCTCTGATTTGTTCTTTATAGTCTTTGAATATGGCTACAATTGTTCTTTTAAGGTCGGTATCTTGGTTCCCTTCCAGAGAGATTTTGTTGTTGGGATCTTCTACAGGAGTGGTTGGGTTCTGTGGGGCTTTATTTTGAGCTGTTCCCATATTGTTATTTTTCCATTGTGTTTTTGGCATGTGTATTTTTGTCGTTGTTTTTGTTGTTGTTGTTTTTCCTCCTTTGTTTATTTGTTTGCCTTCTGTTGCTAATCTCAAATGTTGCTATGGGGGATTGGTTGGTCATTCAGTTTGTTTCTTGTTGGTTTCTTCCTCAGTTTTGGCTATGCAGCCTCCAATCACTGACACTGCTGTATCCTCCCAAAAGCTTTAAACCACAGCACCAGCATTTTATACTTTCCACCTCAGTGTTGTGTGAGTTTGAGATCGATTGGCCATACCTTTCCTTCAGATCAGAACACAGCCCAGCAAAGAGATTTTAGTCATAGTATACAGAGACATCAATAAGCAGATGAGATACATTAGTTATATGTGTGTTCCATGGGAAAACCTGAAAGTCTGCAAAAAGAAGAAAAAATTTTGAATATAATTATTTGGGAGTGACGGTTAATTTGCTTCAAGACAAACGTGGTCCTGATTATGAATATTCTCTCCCCCCAAAGAAAAAGTTATGAAATCATTACTAATTGCCAGGTGTCCTGAAATTAAGTTTAATAGTGTTTCTATCAGCCTATTTAAATCATGGTATTTTCCCTTAAAGTTACAAAGTAGTGTTTTCTAGCTGAAGCAAACGTTTTGGCCATAGCTGCAGAAGAAATACATAAGAATCACTCAAAGCTGTGCCCTATTTAGCACATTATAGATAGGTATGAAGTCCTGCCATGAGCCTTGGGAATCTCTGCAGGATTCTTGTACTGGCTCTTGCTTCCCTCATGCCATTGGTGACAGCAAATAGAGGGAAGGTTAGTGATATGACTCTGTCTTCACCAATATATCAGTTTATATTAAGCCAGAATGACTAATAGCAAAGTCACAATTCATCCATAGACCATATGTGGAAAAAGAAAAAGGACTCAATATTTTTTTTCTTAACTTCCTATTTTGATAGTTTTAATAGTTTATGATTACTGTATACAGAAGTGCTCTTAATGGAGCACATGTGACTATAAATGGTATATTTGAGAAAACAAGGAAATTAAACTAGAACAATGTAACTAAGCAACTTGTACATTACTGAGGTTTCAGTGCCTTTTCTGTTTTCACTAATGTTTTTGGTGTCATTTTTTAATGTCCTAGGATGTAATCCATGTTACCACTTTTAATTTGGTCACCATTTCTTCTTACCCCCTTATATCTGGAAAAGTTTCTGTCTTTAGTTGTCTTCTATAACATTGACAGGTCTGAAAATTACAGATTTGGTATATCTCTCATTGCTCCATTTGGATTGTGTTTAATTATACAACTTATGCTGAGATTCTTGGGGAGGCTGCCTTAGAGGGATTGTCCTTTTCAACCCTTCTCTTTGCTTCACATGAAGAATTTGTGACGACAATAGTGTGACCGTTTGCTGATCAGTCACATATTGAACATGTGATTAAGGCTATAGCTGCCAGTATTTTCCAATGAAAAATTATTTTTCTCTCTTTCTGGATTATATTTGTTAGAATCAAGTCATTGATTGCATTGTCAATACAAGAGAAAGGAAATCAGGCTTCAGGTCTTGAGAAAAGGGGAAATATCATTTTTTATGGTAATGTGTTAAAATCAAAGCAATTAGAACCTAGTTTGTGGAGCTACTTTGAAGCAGTGAAATTATTTTTCTCCATAACGTTTATCTGTTAATTATCCCATTCATCACTGCCTTGTGCCTGCAGCATTTACTACTCCTACTCTGACTGCAAATTTCTATTTTCCTCATTTGTTCTATATTTGCTGTTTTGAATTTTCCTGCAAAGAAAAGTTGTTCTGGGGCTAGAGAGATGGTGGCTCTGTAGTTAAGAGGGTGAAGAGCAGCTGCTTCTCTCACAGAGGACTAGGGTTCACTTTCCCACATGTGTATAATGGCTCACATCCTTATTTGATGCAATTTCTGGGATCAGAGACCCTTTTCTGGCCTTCGTGAGCAATTCAGGCACAAGGTACACAAACATACATGCAGACAGTACACTCATGCACATAAAATAAATAAACATGTTAAGTAGTTGTTCCTTTTATTCCACTTATTTTTTTTAATTCAGTCAGTCACATAGTGTGTCATTATGTATTCATCAGTGCTTCTTTTCTTTTTTTAAATTTTATTTATTATATTTTAGGGGACTCACAATATAAGAACACAGTTGTTTTCAGATCACATTGATGTTGCTCAGTTTGCCATACAATTAGTTAATTGGCTCTAGCATCCACAGATGAGGGATAACATTCCTCGTTTGTTTATCTGGGACTGTGTTACTTCACTCAGCATGATATTTTCTAGCTCCAGCCATTTACCTGCAAAGCTCATGATGTCATCTTTCTTTTTTTTTTAATTTTTTAAATTTTATTTTATTTATTTCTATATGTGTATGAATGTACTGTCTGCATGCAGGTTTGTGCACCCGTGTCGTGCAATGCCGCGGAGGTCAGAAGAGGGTCTCAGATTCCCCTGGAACTGGAGTTCTCTTGGAATTGGAGTTTCAGATGGTTTTCGGCCGCCATGTGGGTGCTGGGGATCAAACCCGGGTCCTCTGTAAGAGCGGTTGGCACTCTTAACCGCTAGGCCATCTCTCCAGCCCCAGATGTCATCTTTCTTTACTGCTGCATAGAACTCCATTCTGTAGATGTGCCACATTTTCTCTATCCACTCGTCAGTTGAAGGGCATTTGGGTTGGTTCCAGCTCCTTGCTATTGTGAAGAGACCTGCAATAAACATGGCTGTTCATGTATCTCTGAAGTAGGAAGAGTCTGATGGATATATTCCCAGAAGTGGTATAGCTGGGTCAGGTGGTAGGCTCATTTTGAGTCTTTTAAGGGTTCTCCACACTGCTTTCCATAGTGGCTGCACGAGTTTACTTTCCCACCAGCAGTGGATGAATGTTCCCCTTTCCCCATAACCTCTCCAGCACTTGGCATCATTTGTTTTCTCGATCCTAGCTGGTCTTATTGGAGTGAGACGATATCTTAAAATGGTTTTGATTTGGATTTCCTTAATTATTAGCAACATTGAACACTTCTTAAGATGTTTCACAGCCATCTCTAATTCCTCACTTGTGAAGTCTCTGTTCAGTTCTTTGCTCCATCTATTGAGTGGGTCATTTGATTTCTTTCTTGTTTGTTTTTTGAGTAGTTTATATATTCTGGAAATCAATGCTTTGTCAGATGTACCTGCGGTGCAGGTTTCTTCCCACTCTGTGGGATTTCTCTTCACTTCCTTGATTGTTTCTCTTGGTGTGTTATTTTCTTATTTATATTATACTGGTGTGTCTTGATTTACAATGCAGATACATCCGGATGACCTCATTATTAGTAGGAAAATATAATAGCTTAAAATTGCACAACCTATTGAGAATCATAACTTACAAGCATTTTACACTTTAAATTGTAGATTGCTCCCAATGTTGCCTTTACAGTCATCCCCCAGCATTGCAACAGTGTGTTTGGGTTTGAATAACCAGCTGAGGAAAATTTACAGCTTAAAATCTGATATGTGGATTCTGAGACTGCTACCAATTTTGCATCATTATAGTGCAGAAAGTCTATGTCAAAATACTGTAACTTACTAATCTCTGTCTTCTTCTATCCCGACTCCTCCCCTCCTACTCCCCTCCATCCCCATAGTTCATTCCTGTTTCCCTGGCTCTGTGCTTACATCAAGATATACTCACATTTAGGGATTTGGAGTAAGATCCACAGATGAGAGAGAACATATGTCACCTGTTTTTCTGAGTTTGTGTTACTTCACATAGTATAACAACTTCTTTTTTTTATTTTATTTTTTTATGGGCTTATGTGTGGTATTTTTATGGTGATGAAACTAAGGGATTGAGAAGATGGCTCAGTGGATAAGCACACTTGGTTTTCCAACACAAGGAACCAAGTTCAGATTTCCAGCACTGCTGCCCATACTGGCATTGAAAAGTAGAGGAATAAAAAACCCTCGGAGCTCACCAGATAGACTAACTAAACAAAATGGTGACTTTACAGTTCAGTTATGAGAGCCTGTGACTGCTTCAGGGCAATAACATGGAAAGTGATAGAGGAAGACACTTGAAGTCTGTCCTCACCTCTATATTGTTGAGCTGGTGTTCACCTACCCACACACTCAAAAAAGCAACACACACACACATACACACACACACACACACACACACACACACTCCTAAACAAATGAGCTTGAATTTGATGAATATAAAAAGATGAAAGAATGTTGAATATTAATAAGTGCTAATTCACCTGAATAGAACTATTTTCTAAATGTTCTGGTTGTGGTATGATTAAAATTTGAATGATTTTGACATTTAAGTTATCACTAAAAGCATTTTACTATTTTTGTTGTTGTTGTTCTCTATTGTAAGATGTATTGAAACTGACACACTATAGCCTCATTGCTAAAAACTTATATCAAACATGTTTTATCAGTATAACAACTTCTAATTCCATCCATTTACTTGCAAATTTTATGATTTTGTTTTTCTGTACTGCTGGGGATAACTTCACTGTGTAAGAGTACTACAGGAATCTTTTGGTTACCTGGGTCTTTTGTGCCTCTGTATGAATTTTAGGATGGATTTTTCTATTTCTTTGAAGAATGTCCTAAAGACTTTGATTAGCAGTGTATTAAATCTATAAACTGCTTTTGGTGAGATAGACATTTTCATTATATTGATTCTACCAATCCATGAGCACAATAGATCGTTACATCTCCTCATGTCTACCTCAGTCTCTTTCTTGAAAGATTTTAATTTCCATTGAGTAGGTCTTTAATGTCTCTTGGTAGGCTTTTCTCTAGCTTTTCCTGACTCTTTTGTGAATGGAGGCGTTTCCCTGAATTACTTTGATTGCTTGTTATTGTATATAGAAAGGCTACTTATTTTGTGGATTGTTTTTGTAATCTGCCATTTTTCTGAAAGTGTTGTTAATTTCTAGAAGTTTTCTGGTGGTAGTTTTGACATATCTTATGCAAAATATCATCTACATATAAGGATATATATATTTCTTCATTTCCATTTAGCACAGATTCCCTTCCCTTCCATTCCCATTCCTACAGCTAGAGTTTCAAATACCATATTGAAAAGGAATGGGGATAGGGTAGAGCCTTGTTTTGTTCCTGATTTTAATGGTGATGCTTAAAGTTCAATTTTTTTTCACTTATAATGATGTTGGCTGTGGGCTGTGGTAAATGAGGAAAAAATAGGTATACTTTAACTGGGAAGGAAGTAGAGAGTGTTATGCCAGCTAGTGAGAGGAGCAATAAATAGTGGTCAGATAGTATGTAAAAACAGAGGGAAGTAGACTAGGTCAAAGTACTACTGAAAAATACGCATACAATAAGTATATCAGTACATGGCATAGCTGAAGGCTATATAATAAAACAACACAGTGCTGGGCAGGAGAACTCCTCCTTTGAGTTATTGGTCAGGGTAATGTACGAGGCTCCCCCAAAATACAGGCTATTGCCACAGCCCTTTGTTCCCAAACAGATCTTGAAGGTAAGACCCTATTACCAAAGATGAGTCAACATTTTGACACAGGACTTGAAGCAAAGGAGCTGGAACTAACCTGGAAGCCTTCTCCCAGAGGACTGGCTCTTGTAGTATCACAGGACAATATGCAAGATGCTAAGAGAGAAAACCTACCCAGATTTAAAGCCTAATAAACACAGCAGTGACTGGCCCAGAAGACAATCTCTATTGGTGCAGTGATGACACTATATTTCTTGGGCATAATCAACAGCTGTCTAATTGGAATTACAGCCCCATTAATGGAAGAAAACTCACATGGTCCTATAAACATAGCCAATTACACATGACTGGAGAGGTCATAGATACCAGAAAAAAAAAATCTCATTTTGCTGCATCACTAGACTCTATTCTAAATAAGCACCCCTCATATTTACAAAAGTATCACTTTCACCCCCATTAAAGAGTCTTCTTTTTTCAACAGATGAAAGTATTATAAAATTCAAGATCTGGCCAAATGCAGAGAACAAGTGTCTGTGAGATGTTGAAGCCTAAGTGGCACATCTTCCATGCAAACTCAACACAAACCTTCACTAGAGAATTGTCTTTATGCCGCAGATGGTGATAAACACAGAGATCCCTAATCAGCCAACGTGCAGAGAACAAAGATCTCAGAGTATTTACTGCTGAATAGGACAGCTATTTCAAGCTTCTGCCTCCTAAATTTCAAGGATCATTCTGGAAGAGGAGGCTGAGAAGTTGTAAGAGCCAGAGGGATTGGATGAACACAGACAACAGTCCTTCAGAGAGCTGGTCAGTTACTCATAAGAGCTCACAGCAATGGTAAGAGCATGCACAAGGCCTATGCAAGCTCAGACCAGACAAAAATCCCAGAATAGACATGGGGAAATGGTTAAAAATCCCAACCCAAGGAAATTTTGACAATTAATGGCTGGAGAGATGGGGAAAAACAGTGTCTTACAGGGTTGAGACTCCTGGTAGGCCAGGGACGGGATCTATACTGAAGGACATTGGGGGACAAAAATCATATTATATGTATTATATATTTATGAGAGTCCTTTAAATTGGGCTGGGGACACTGGGGGAGGTGGGGAGAGGGGAAAGGATCTCTAAATATCATCAAANACTTGGGAGGCAGAGGCAGGTGTATCTCTGTGAGTTCAAAGCCAGCCTGGTCTTACATAGTGAGGGCCAGGACAGGTGGGGCTACAGGGAGACCCTGTCTCAAAAAAGACCAATATACATATATATATATATATATGAGATTAAAGTGTATCTATCTATACTTTAATATATATTATGTATGTACTTGAATCCATCATGATAGAATTCATTTATATTTTGCTTATTTGTGAGTTTCAAATAAACTTCTTTATCTGACAATGAGAAAGTTTTTAATGCCAATATTCTTTTTTAAATTTATTTATTGATGTTTTATATATTTCATTCAGCATTTTTCTTTTCTATTCAGGAATATTCCCCTATCTCTTCCCCCCACCCCACCCCATCCCATCCCAGATCGTGCATTCTGCCATAACTGTCTTGCATCTTTCTCTCAGTCTTTTTTTATGCTTAAGAATTCACATTTTCCTCCATTAATTTCATATTATTCTAAAATATGGATACATACTCTCCACCCATATACAGTAATTACAGAGTCTGTAAATAGTTGGTGGGTGTATTCTAGAGCCCAATGAGAGATTCACATTATAACAGCATTAAAATAATAGTTGCTTTCAGATAAACAAAAATATAACCATACTGTTGTTCAGTTTGCCTTTCTTCTGGAGGATTTGGTGTTAGCACCCACAAATGAGGAAAACCATTCTCCGTTTGTCTTTCTGGGACTGTGTCACCTCACTCAGCATAATGGTTTCACGCTCCATCCATTTACCTGCAGAGTTCATAATGCCATCCCTTACCACTGAATAGTACTCCATTATGTAGATGTACCACATTTTTGTCATCCACTCGTCTGTTGAGGGGCATATGGGTTGGTTCCAGCTCTTTGCTATTGTGAAGAGAGCTGCAATAAACATGGATGTGCATATATCTTTGCGGTAGGATGAGTCTTTGAAGTATATACCGAGGAGTGTTGTGATTGGGTCAGGTGGTAAGCTCATTCAGAGTATTTTAAGGGTTCTCCACACAGCTTTCCATAGTTAATACCAATATTCTTATTTGTCTAGTAAAAGCATACATACCAAATTAATTTCAGAGTAGCTAAAGTAACTTTGGGGTAACATATTTATATCAACTATGGTATTAGTAAGTTGCTGTTTGCTTATTTGTTTAATTGTGAATTTTTGTATGCATTTGATCTTTAGCTTTGCCATCTAGTCACATGCCATTAATTAATGTTCCTTAATCCAGCCTTGCACACCTAAAGAGAGTACCAAATTACATGCTTTAACTAATTTCCTCCAAGTTCCTGATATAGTTTAATAGACTTAGATTTATATGATGCAGTTTAAATTCTATACTTGGATTGACATTTTTGATTGTCTTTATAATTTGCATAAAGTTTATTATTGGAGTCATGATGTTACTTAGCGTGAGCATGCTCATCATTTATATAAAACAAATGTATCATACAGAAATTTCTAGCACCCGTTTTGTCATTCATGTGGTTGCTTTTCCTCAGCCATACTTAGAATCACTATGAATCATTGATCAGTCTTCCAAAATAGTGTTTTTTTTTTTAAAGAATCCATTAGATGTGTGGTGGTGCACGCCTTTAATCCTACCACCCAAGAGACGGTGGCAGGCAGATCTCTGTGAGTTCAAGGCCAGCCTGGTCTACATGGTGAGCTCCAGTGCAGCTTGGACTAAAGGGAAACCCTGTCTCAAAAGACCAAAAAAGAAAAATCCATAGAAAAGAAATCACAGGTCTAGAGAGATGGTTCAGCACTTAGGAGCCCAGGCTCTTAACCTGGGCTTGGTACCCAGCATGCAAATGGCTATTCACAATACCTGTAACTCCAGTTCCAGAGGATCTGATACCCTCTCTTCCTTCTTCTGGGAGCCCCATGCACACAGGTTGTGCACATATATACATGTAAGCCAACATGCATATGTAAAAAAATCTTTTAAAATAATTATAATAATCTGGACATAGTGGTGCATGCCTGTAATCCCAGCAATCGAGAGGTAGAGACAGGTGGATATTTGTGAGTTCAAGGCCAGCCTGGTCTACAGAGTGAGTTACAGGACATCTGGAGCTACAGGGAGACTTTGTCTCAAAAACACCAAAAATTATAACAATAAAATAACTTTTTGTATATGGCTTCTTTCAAGCAACAATGAATACTTAATACTTAAGGGCGTTGAACTGACAGATTATATTCTTGTTTTTTTTTTTTTTTTTTTTTTTTTTTTTTTTTTTGGTCTTTTTGAGACAGAGTCTCCCTGTAGCCCCAGCTGTCCTATAACTCACTCTGTAGACCAGGTTGGCCTTGATCTCACAAAGATCCACCTGCCTCTGTGCCACCATGCCCCAACTACAGATTATATTCTTAGGCCTGAATTGTTCATCCCATAAATGTGAAGCTCACTTACCTACAGGACACTTTGATGTCTCAGGCTTTGACTATTATCAGTAAGGTTACATCAAACTTTTAATTGTATGTTTCCTAGGAACAGGAAGCATTTATCTACTTGAATAATCCTTTAGGGGTTAGAGGCATGTACCTATTTAATATTATAACAACTTTCATAACCTCTTTTCAAAGAGTCTCTGTCACTACCTACTCCTGTCACTAACATACATGGACTCCTGATGGATCTTTAAATTCCTTTATCATATCACATTGTATCATGCCAATAGTTTAAGTTTATTTGTTTCCTAAATTTTTATTTTTGTTCATGTGTGTAGGACACATGTGCGCAGGTGACTGGGGAGGCCTAAAGAGGGCAGGAGATGCTCAGGAGCTGGAAGTACAGGTGATTGTGAGCGCCAGATACGGGTCTTGGGAACAACACTTGGGTTCTCTGTGCTAGCAACAAGCCCTGTAGGTGTTGAGCCGACTCCTCTGCCCTCATTCTTTATTTTCTGGTATTTCTAATAGATTTTCTCTATTCATCATTCCATTTTTATTTAATCTTCCTTAGGAACAAATGATGATGAGAATTTTTGATGCTTTTGTCAACGATTTTTTTTTAGTGATACTGTTCATTTATTCACATATGTGTTTCATAAAGTTCTGTTGTGCACATTCCTCATAGATACTGTATATTGTTTTCCTTTCTGATAGAGACACTTGAATTTCAGAAAAGTTATACTTCACTTTGAAAATAGAATAGCTTTCTTCCTAATTGAGCTTTATTTTTTAATTGGTGCTTTGTACATTTCATACATCATTTTCCAATTCAGATCAGGCATATTTCCCTTTTCCTTCCCCCTTACCCCCACCCAATCCCAGATCATGCATTTTGCCAACGATTTTAATGGAACTTCAGATCTATCACCAGTTTTACCCTTGGATTTTTTACTTTCTCTGTATTGATTTTAAATATGTTTTTACATGAATCATTTATATGTGATATATAATTACTTTCTAAAGATTTGTAGCTTATATATTATCCTTTTAAGAATGTATTTTCATGGGGCTGGTGAGATGGTTCAGTGGTTAAGAACACTGGCTGCTCTTGGACAGGACCACAGCTTTTGTTCCCAGCACCTTCAGGGTGGCTAACAGCAACCTGTAACTGCAGTTCAGGGAGATCAGATGCCTTCTTCTCACCTCTGTTATAACATATTTATGTTATAACACAGGTGTACTCACATACATGCAGGGAATACACTCATACACAGAAAATAAAAATGATGAATGAAATACAAATAACAATGTATTTTTACAGAGAACTTTTTTTTAATGTACATGCCTTTTATTTTACAGATCACAGTTATGCTAGTATAGGTTTTAGGGCTGGAGTGAAAGTCAGGCACATAAAATCTTCTTTATTCTTCTGCATGGAAAATAATTTGTGATGTACTGTGAGAGTCAAGATTCCTTTTTGAGCCAACATTCTTATAAAATGTGAGAATTGTGTTGAGTTCAGTTCATTATTTGGTACATTGACACTTTCCTGCTTATATCAGCTGCTGAAAATACTGTCCTTTGTGCATCTGACTGCCATAGCACCATTGTCAGACTTCAGTTGCCTCTGTTCTTGGGATTCTGTTTTGTAGCATTTTAATCATGTTTCTCAGCATGGTCCTAATATGATGACTTTAGCTCTATAACACATCTTAAAAATAAAACAGGCACTATGGCCCTTCCAAATATTTATCTTCATTTTCAGAATGCCTGGGGTATTATAGTTTCTCTTATAATTCAGATGCTCAGATTATAGAATAGTATCAAGCAAAATTATTTTTTTAAGTTTTATTGGCTATGTAAATGAAAGTGAGAGAGAGAGAATTGTCTTTAAAATGTTCGGCTGTCCCAAACACACACTTTGTGTCCATCTTCATTTACTTATCTTTCTTTCACTTCTTTTAATTGTACTTTAGCCTTATTAATCCATGTGCTCTTACAGCATCTGTGTGTGTGCACATGCACTTGCGTGTGTGCGTGTGTACTGATAATTATAATTTTTCTTCCTTCAGTCATAAAATTATGCTCTTAAGATTAAGGTCCTTATATTTTTGCTCTGTGATGTTCAGGATGCAAGGGAGGAAATTTCATTTAATATTAGCAATCCTTTTAAAAGTTTGTCTCTGCTGGAAGCAGTGGTACAGGCCTTTAATCCCAGCACTCGGGAGGCAGAGGCAGGCAGATCTCTGAGTTCAAGGCCAGCCTGGTCTACATATCTAGCTAGGACTAAAGGGAGGTCCCAGGCCAGCTCGGACTAAAGGGAGACCCTGTGTCCTAGTTTGTCTTCCATTGCTGTGACAAAACACTCTGACCGACACCAACTTGGGGAGTAAAGGGTTTATTCAGCTTACATCTCCCAGGTCACAGTTCATCACTTAGGGAGCCAAAAGGCAGGAACTCAGGGCAAGAACCTGGAGGCAGGAGCTGAAGCACAGGCCATGGAGGAGTACTGTTCACTGGCTTGCTCCCCTGGCTCATGCCCAGCCTGCCTTCTTATACAGTACATAACAGACAACCTGCCCAGGGTGGCACTACTCATTGTGGGCTGGGCCCTCCCACACTGCTTGACAATCAAGACAATACTCCACAGAAGTGGCCACAGGCAAATCCAATGGAGCCAATTCCCCAGTTGAGGCTCCCTCAACCCAGGTGTGTCAAGTTGACACTAAAGCTATCCAGCACACCCTGTCTCACAAAGACAAAAAAAAAAAATGGTCTCTGAAGAGATTCAAATCACACACACACAGACAGACAGACAGACAGATAGATAGATGGATAGATAGATAGATAGATATACACTTTGTGAATTTCAAGGCACACAGTATAACAAAGTTTGATATTTTTTGGTACAATATTTTATAATAGAAAGCTGCTGGAAACACTATCACAAAAAATACAACTGAGGCTGAGGTCAATGGGGAAAACAAGGCAGAGGACAAAGGCCTATACCAAGGGCCTCTCAGTAGATTGCTGAATGGACTTGATCTGCTGCTTTAGCTGAGAACCTTCTTTGATGGTGACAGAACAAGGCCCAGAGACCCTGTGGGCCTGCCCCAGGGCCTGCTTGGAGCACACAAACACATAGGGAACATTATTGTCTTCACACAGCAGTGGGAGGTACAGGATGATGTCCAAGGGCTCGGCATCTGCAGCCATCACAATGAACCCAGAGTTGCCTCTGTTGAGGGTTTTGGTGGCCTCGTTGGCTCCTCTCTGAAGCTGCTTGTAGTTACACGACTGCTGAACAAAGTCCAGTAATTTGGTGAGGTGGGCATCTGCAGGGGGATAGACCTTCGGGCTAACATCAGCCTAGGTCATGGATGCACTCCCCTAGTTTCTCCTCACCTCTGATCCAACACAGCCCTTGGCAGACAGGCCTAACACCACCTAGCTTGAAGACCAGAAGTCACCGCCTGCACGATAGGAAGTAGAAGTTTGATTGTTAACTTTTCTACAGAACTCATTTTCTTTTATAGTACAAAGTTTTATTTTATTATCTGAGTAAAACATTATATTGTTGACATAGTTTTGCAGGCCTATAATTTCAGCTACTTGAGAGACTGAGGCAGGAGTTTTGTAAGTTCAAGGTTTATCTGGGTCACAGAGTTCAAGGTCAACCTGAGCAGCTTAATGAGACCTTGTCCCAAAACAAAAATTTTGAAGCTCAAGGTGGATGTCAGTGGTAGAATAACCCTTTAGCATGTGCAAGGTCATATGTTCAATCCCCAGTTCTTCCCCAAACAAAAAAGTAAAAGAAATAAGACAACCCATACATTTGCTAAATCACTCCTGTGCATGTGTCTAACAAGGCTGTGTTTTTAAAGCTTTCTTTTCTTTTCTTGGTGTGAAAAATAGAGTGAACTGCAAAGCAATTTTTCTCTATTCAAGAAAATGTATATAGAATTCATGTTTTTAAAATTGTTTTTCTTTTATTTTAATTTGCTCTCTATCTGTTGTGGGTGTCTGCATGCACAGGGTACATGTGTGGGGAGTAGAGGACAGCTCAAGGACCAGATTCTTTCCTTCTATTCTCTGGGGCTTAACATCAAGTTAGTAGTAAGTACCTTTATCAGATGAGACACCTCACAGTACTACCACCAGTTCTTTTTTTTTGTGCCCTTAGTTGTTTATTTGTAGTTATAATTTTTCTATCAATTTGTTTAGGCAAAGAGCATCAATTTATATTACCATTAGTTAAAGACCATCCATGGTCTTTGATTGGGATAATGAATATTGTGAAGATAACCATTCTGCTGAAAACAATCTACAGATTCAATGAATCTACAGAGTCAATGCAATCCTAATAAAAATTTCAGGACCATTCTTCACAGATATTGAATAAATAGTCTCAACTTTTATATAGAGGCACAAAACCCCTAGGAGAGCCAAAGTGATTATGAGCAAAAAGAATTATGTTGGAAAGATAACCTCACTTGATTTTAAATTATATTACAAAGCTGCAGTAGTAAAAACAGATGGTACTGGAACAAAGACTGATCCCCAAGAGGAATGGAATGGAGTACAGCACTCATATACAATTACAGGCAAATACAACTACAACACAACACATCAGAAAAAACAGCATCTTTAACAAACGGACCTGAGAAAAAAGGAGCTCTACATGCAGGAAAATGAAACTGAACCCTTATGCTTCTTCCTGCACAAAATTCAACTCCAAATGGATCAAAGACACATAATAGGAAAATAACAGAAAAATACTGTTTATTCTTCAACTTATAGACACAGGTAAACTCTTTCTGAATAAGACTTTAGTAGTGTGGGAAGCAAATCAATAACTGACAGCTGAGTTCTCCTGAAACTAAGAAACCTTCCATCCAAGAAGGGAAACTCTCAATCAAATGAAGAGGCAGGCAGGTCAAAGAATAGCAGAAAATCTTCTCCAACTGTATAGGTATTGGTGGGTGTTTAGGCTATATAAAGAACTTGGAAAAATCCCCTGAACATCAAGAAATCAAACTATCCAGTTATAAAATGGGGTATTAAACATACCAAGAAATTCGGGCTGGAGAGAGGGCCTAACGGTTAAGAGTGCCGACTGCTCTTGCAGAGGACCCGGGTTCGATCCCCAGCACCCACATGGTGGCTAAAAACCGTCTGTAACTCCAATTCCAGGAGAACCCCAGTTCCAGGGGAATCTGACACCTTCTTCTGACCTCCTCAGCATTGCAAGATATGGGTGCACAAACCTACATGCAGACAGTACATTCATACGAATAAATAAATAAATAAATAAATAAATAAATAAATAAATAAATAAAATAAATTGTCAGAAGATGATATACTAATGGCTAGTAAAGACTTAACAAATTATTCAGCATCCTTAGCTGTTGGAGAAGTGCAGAGTTCAAGGACTTGGATAGTCTATCTCAGTCTTGTCAGAATGGCCATCATCAGAAGACAAATGATGACTCAATTGGATGTGGGAAAAAGGGAGGGCTTATACATGGTTGGTAGGAATATAACTACATCATCCATGCAAGAATCAGTCTAGAAATATCTCCAAATCTAGAAATATAACTACCATGTGACCTAGCTATGTAACTCCCGAGTATATAACCAAAGGACTTTATATCCTACTACAGAGATATTTGAACATAAACATTCTTTGTGAGTCCACTCACAACAGCTGGGGAGTACAATCAACCTAGACATTAATCAATGGATAAGGATCATAAAACCATGGAATATATACACAATGGAATATGACTTCGCTATAATGGAAAATAAAATCATGAATTTTTAGGTAAATGGATGTAACTGAAAGAAATGATACTGAGGGAAGCCACTCAGGCACAGAAAGATGAAGGCTCTTATGTGGCTCCTAGAACTCCATTTTTGTATGTTTAACCCAGAGTACATGTGCAGACAGGAAAGTAATTCAGGGAGGCAGGGATAGTACAATACAGGGAAAATCAAAGCACACAGTTAAACAGAGGAAGAAGAATATGGAGAGTTAACCATTAACCAAAAGAAGCATTTCAGAAATCTACTATTTAGTAGGCTAAAGCTATTTAAAATACAAAAGGAGATTAATTATGAAAAATAAATTATGGCACATACATGTAATTTTGCTTTATATAGACATGAAGAAAATTGAAATCATGGTTTCTGAGTATTTGGGAGAAAATATCTGTACCTAGAAATTATTAATTAAATAAAATGAGCTAGATTCTAAAAATTAAAATTGAAATACTGGATACATTTCCTTCTTGAATACCCAGGGCAACAAATGACCATTCCTCAAATCTACCAGCATCTAGGAGTCTAGTCTAGTGCATCATTATTACCTAACTTCAAGATCTCTGTTACTTTTCCACATATCTGCTTTGTTCTCTTAAATTCAACATCCTTACTTGTTTCTACTTAAGAATTGTTGCTCAGAATATAGCAGATAATGAATTTAAGGAGACCCCAATGTGGAGCAAAAGTGCAGGATTGATGGTTGTTTGGGATTGCCAAGGAGGAACCTTCGAGCACTTCCTTAAGGAAAACAAGACATCTTTTAGGAAAAAATAAATCCTCCAATTCAAGTGATAAGTGCTCATATATGCAGGACAGTAAGGCAGAATGCATAAACTGGCCTAGGTTGGGGTGGGGGGAAGGGAAAGGGGAATAGGCCTGAACTGAATTGAAAAATGATGTCTGAAATACATAAAACAAAAAATTAAACAATAAAATTACAAAAAAAAAAAAACAATAAAATTACTGTCAGTGGAATTTGGTTTACTCTCTGTATTTGGCCTTCAATGATGTAGGTCTCTGATCCTCAAGCTGAGTGTCCTGTATCTACGTCTCTTCCCCCATTTCATCCTAACTCACTTAATTCCAACTGCACTTATTTGAGTAGTTTGAGTATCTTCTACCACTTAGGGAATTTACACATTATCTGTCAAACATCCTGCATCTGTCTCATCCCTGATCCCTCTAGAACACTTCTGAGGTGTACTATATCCATGTTGTCTTTTAAGAATCTCCAATCTGGGATAGATTACCCAATGGACAAGCTACACTTTCATCTATTTCTTTGTTATAAGCATTTATAATTAAAATTACATTACGAGTGTCCATCTACTGTGGGTTGTAAAATTCCTGGCTACATAAATCTCAAGTATCCTATTTATATTCCTAAAGTTAGTGACTCCACATTACAGTGAAAAAGTCAATAAAAAGAGAAATATGCCCATTTTCAAGTTTGTTTAGATATAGACATTTTCTTTTTTTTTAATTTAATTTTTTTATTGATGCTTTGTGCATTTCGTACATCATTTTCCAATTCAGATCAGGCATTTTTCCCTTTCCCTTCCCCCCCACCCCCACCCCATCCCAGATCATGTATTCTGCCATAACTGGTCTTGCATCTTTCTCTGTTTTTTTTTTTTTTTCAAGTCAACAGCTCCAGAGAGAGTGGACTGTTTTACTTCTCATCCACCTGTGCCCCTTTTCTAAGCCTAGGGAACAACCTGCGGAAGAGGGGGCGTGGTAGAATGTAAAGGCTCCGATTGGGGTGAATGGTGAAACTACAACAGTAGTCTGGACACTCATTTGATCAACTTGATTGAACAAACAACATGTCACCCCCCACTGGATGGTGGGGCTGTGGGGGTTTGGACACAACAGCCTGTAGATTGGTTTTGCACGAAGGATGCTTGTACTCATGGATTATCACTTATAGCTAAAAAATGGAAAAAAAAACAGATATAGACATTTTCAAGCAAGAGTGTCAATCAGTTGAGCTGGGTTCAAGTAGAGAATAGTATTTCAAAAAGTTCAAAGGAAGACTAATTGGCAACAGGGGGAAACTCATCAGTTAAAATAAAGCCAGGAAGTTTGGAAGACTGATGGAATGAGGTAGTTGATACTTAGTGTATGATGTTCATGGAAGGAAATCTTAATCTAGGTCTATACAGTGAGACTTGCTCTGGGGCTTACCTCTTTGTAGTGTTGATCATAGAATTGCATTTTGTTGACCTAACAATATGATGTTCGTGGTATCACCTGGTGGATCTGTGGACAAGAAGCAACTAATACCTGACTTTTAATCATCATCCTGAAGTTTAACCAGACAAGAACTCTGTAGAGTGTTCAAGGTAATTGCAAACCCTATCTCCACATCCTTTGCAAAGTATACTATCTAGTAATAATTTGAGTTGAGGCCGATCATTGGCAATGAAAGGCACTTTCTAGCTTGTAGCCATGTTACTGGTTGAAGGCTACACATTGGTATAAGTTACTGCTATCAGCACAATGCATTTTCCATAGAACTACACACATTTTCCAACCATCCGTCATGTCACCCAATGTCGTCCTAGTTAATTAGTGAACTGAGCAAGCAGATGAATGGAATAAGATTTAAATCACCAATTGGATTGTTTCCTATACAGTTATTGAAGTTGGTGCTGACTAGTCAACATCCGAGTGGAATCACTGTGGGAGTGTTTTTCTGGTCTCATTTTCCCCTTTTCATTTAGACCCAAAACAGAATTATAGGTTTATACTCCATCTTTAATATAGAGAACACTGCTGAACTTATGCAGAGAGTTTTTGAAAGATACAAACCTAACATTATCTAATTTTTCTCATAGCTATCACTTTTCTACTTTGTGTTATTTTCCTCTAAACAGAGAACATCATTTTCAGTTATAGTGTAAGTACTGAAAGTAACTGAATTCTTTTCATTATTCAGTGTTTTCTCTGTAGTAGACACAACTTACTATGACATAATTTTCATATACCAATACAGAAATTTTTAAATATTTGAGAAGATAGAATTGGCATAGATTTTCTTATCCTTCCTGCTAAACAAAACTTATACATGTGAGACGTGTGTGGGCTTATTTAATATATATATATATAGTGTATAAAGTATATACTTAGTAAATATCCCAGTAATACCTTGTAAGGTAGAGAGATCAAGGAAGAAAGACAAGGGGACTTGAAGACACAAAGATAAAAATGGTCATCAGTATAGTACCCTGAAAGTCATTTCACCTGTCCTATCCAGAACTGATACTGGAGAAAGAGGCACATTTAAATATCACCGAGTTCGGACCATAAATAACACAAAGAATACATTTATTTGCTCCTCAGAGAATCAAGATAAAGCAGTTCAGCAACTGTTCAATTCCAGCCAAATACTCAAGAGAAATATGATCTGACTAACGTTGCTTCCACAAAGTTCATATTGAGAGCGTGACAGTCAGACAAAGCATTAGAGACTTCTGCCTATGTATTTCTCAAAATACTGAGAGATAAACCAGGTCTTACATCACTACCATTTATGGTCCTCACTCTGTAGAGATAAGAAACTCAGGAAACCCAGGTTTCCAGTACCACTTGCCGGTAACTAGATAGTATCCTTTCTGCTAGAATGACAGTAATGATGGCAGGTGGAGAGCTAGAAGTATCATCACACACATTGACTAGGATAACATTCTCACTCAGTGTCAACGGCTCCCAGGGCTGTGAGTACAGGCTTTTGGAAGTAATAAGTAAGTAAACATTCTTCAAGTTTATGCCATAGGTGTGGCTCTAAAACCGACAATGCCAATAAGATCTAAATTCTCAGGTATGATTTACAAGTTCTTCATCATACTCAAATAAGAGGAGTCTCAAACTAAGGAGAACCAAAGAGGCAGTGGACAGATGCCAACTCCAACATCACACTGTCTCTGAATAACAGAGAGAAAAGAGATTAAAATAAATGAAAAACTATTAAATATTAGATATTGGTGTTTTAGTAAAAGGTGTGGCTCTCCTTTCATCTGAATCCCAAAAGAACAGGAGATAGAACAGAAAGATTTGACTAAAAATATGAGGAAAGAGTGGTTGACTCTTTCCCAAATTTGTTAATAGATATAATTTACACATACAAGAAGCCAGTTGATGTTGAAAACAAATAAACAAAGAAAATGCATATAGCTACAGGCCAGGGCATAAACTTATCAACATTCTAACTACCAAGAAAACAATTTAAAGCTGCCTGAACAAAATAAAGCATTACCTGCAGGGGAAATATCATTCACATTTCAGCTGACTTCCCATCAGAAGCAGTGTAAGTCAGAAGGAAACAACATCTTTCAAGAACTGTCAACCCAAGAATTCTATGTCTATTGGAAATACCCACCAGGAAAAAGAAGGGAATCAATACATCAACAGTTAGAAGGAAAGTAAGGGGATATGTTGTCAGCAGAACTTGTTTAGTAGAGTGAACAAAATAATTTTCCTGAGCAGAATGGAAGAAAAATATTTTGAAACAACAGGAACAAAAAGAAGAGAAGAGAGAACAAACATGTGCAGAAACATCTCATTGTTTGAGAGATTGCCTGGCAATTGAAGTAAGCTTGAAACTCTGTGACCTGCTTCTCCAAGAACATAGATGAAATACTGAAGACAATTGTAACAAGGAAAGAGAAGGAAGCTGCAAAGAGCTAAGATAAGTACACTTAGTAACAGGTGGTGATAAAGAATCCATATGCAATGTGCTACTTAAAGCAACCAGTAAGTAATCTATGTAATAAAACATCCAAAACAATATTCATAGAGTTGCAAAGAGAAGCATTTTATGATACTAGTTATAAGAAACTTTTAAAATAAACACATTAAATGATGCAGGGGTTCTGGGATTGGCTGTGGGAGATGACATCATTTTGATTATATAAGTGATGCATTGTATACAATTAATGGATTCTTCCTTGCCACAATACAAGAGTCCTTGGTCCATTAATTGATGCTCCATTTAGGTGAGGGCTAACTGTAGATCAATCAGATCTAATTTTTTGTAAGAGTTTTTCCAATAACAGAGGATTTTGGTTTTGCTCTTTTTGAGACAAATTCACCGTGTAGCCCTAGCTGACCTGGAACTTGCTATGTAGACCCGGCTGGCTTTTAACTCACAAAGAACCACCTGCCTCTGCCTCCCAAGTGCTAGGATTAAAGGTAACAATTTCTTATAAAGCCTTGTATAACTGTATCCTTTGAGTGATAGACATAAGAACTTTAAAAAGAAAAATTCTTTATTCAAAGCCAAATATAATAGTAAAATCATAAAGGCTGTGTGGTTAAACAAAATATATTTAAAGAGGAAAGCTTTGGTACCAGCGACTAATTATTTTGCCAGAAGTAATGTTGGCTTGGGGATTCAAGCTTCCCATAAAATAAAGGCTATTTGCCTACAAAGTTGGGATGCACTCAAGGAAAATAACATAAAGCTCTACTGCTGAAGATATGGTGTGAGCTTGAAAAAATGTTCAGAGACCCTGCCTTACAAGTGTACAGTTGGTCTTTATGATGCCAGAGAGCATTATATAAGACCACTAAAGTGAAAAAGGAAATATGGTCTCCATGTGTCAAGCAAGAATCCTCAGCTGCACCTCACCTGCCTGGAGATTTGTGCAGTGAGTGGCTGCCAAATATTCATGCATCTCAAAATCTAATTGGGATGATATTAAAGGTTTAAAAACCTCTAGTAACTAAAAATTGTTCTAAAAAGCCACAGTTCCTACACTCACATTCCATCTAAACATTTGTGTCTGTGCCCACAGAGTAACTTGTCATGATAATCAATACTATTTGAATGCCTGTACATCTTACTGTTTGTATTTAGTTAGTAGAATTAAATAAAGAAAAAAGAAACCCCTGAATAAACTGCCAACCTGCGGAAGGAAAAATCTTAAGCAAACCCAAAAGTCCAAAGTGATACCTCAGAAAAAAATACAACTGTTTTGCTTCTGACCCACTCGTACTGCTTTCACAAAGCCTAGGGAACAACATGTGGAAAAGGAGGCATGTTAGAACGTAAGGGCTGAGAAGATGGGAGTAAAGTGTGAGGTCACAACAATATGGGCTGGACTCTTATTTGGTCAACAACATGCTTGTGCATACAAGCTTCTCCAATTGGACTCTAAAAACTCTGGGGTATACAAAATTTGGAAATGAATGATGACTGATTGGATTTACATGAATGTTGCCTATATGTACTGCCTATGTTCAATGATTGGTTCAAGTTAAGGTTTGTTTGGAGTTAATCAGTCTTAGCCTATAAAATAAAACCTCACAGGTCTGCTTTTCTACCCGCCCTCATGCTCAAAAACAAGTTTGAGCAGCTAGCTATTCAAACCCAGTTTCCTTTGTGATGTTAACCTCTCCCATAGACTCACCTGCCTCTCGCAAAAATTAAAATTGAAAGGGTGAGATGCAGGCAGATTCGGGCCACCTGTGACTGCACTGTCTTAAATTTCCTGCCTGTAGTTTGCACCTGATCCTGCCACCTAGGCGAGAACAGCTCCTGATATACCTTGTAAGACAAGCTCATGATACAGAGCTCCTAATGTTTACAGAATGTGATGCAGGTGTCTGGGATTGGCTGTGGAGATGACATCAGTTTGGCTATATAAGTGATGCATCATATGCAATTAACAGATTCTTCATTGCCACCAGATAAGAGTCCCGGTCTGTTAATTGACACATGATTTCATTGCCGGCTAACTGTAGATCAATCAGATCCACAGTTGGGTTCAGCTTGCTCAAATTCCTAAAGGAGCATCATTTGCTAAACCAGCTGTAAATCTCTAAGGATAATCAATCCTTTAGCTTGGGTGAGGCTACATAGTAGGGGTCTTGAACAAGGAGCGACTAACTGTTAGACCATGTTTAGCTAACAGCAGGAGGCATGTGAGGTCACCAACTTCACAGACAGAATAACCAATTTTGTAGTCATTGACTTCTGCTTAAAGTCATCAGTCTTTCAGTATAGCTAACAGCTTTGTTGGCAGTCTTAATCAACAAACAGGGTGGGTCAACAGCCCCCCTTCTTCAGGGGCAGACTCCAAATATACCCAAAGCAGAAATACTTGTATATACATGTTTGTTTCTCTTCTTTTCACATAGCTAACAGATGGAAGCAACCTAAGTGTCTCTCAACTGACAAGTAATGAAAATGTGGTACATTTATACAATGGAGTTCTACTAAGTAGTAAAGAAGATGAAGTCATGAAATTTTCAGGTAAACGAGTAGAAATAGAAATTGTTATGGTAAGTGAAGTAACAGACTCAGAAAATATGTTATCTCTCATTTGTGTATCCTAGTACCAAATCTTTATATGTGAGTACATGTGTTCTGAGGTAGCTGAAGAAACCAGAAAATGGAAAGAAACCAGAGTGATAAAGGTAGTGAAAGAACCCAAGGGAGAAAAATAGCAGGAGGCAGGAGTCACTAAGGGAGAAATGGTTAAAATGGGGTTACTTAGATGGGAGAGGGAAGCATGGTTATACAGGGAAACTGGGGGATTATAGAAAGGAAGAGCTCAAGATCCCTCAGACCATAGAAGACTGGTATCATCAAGGGAGAAACGGGGACATTTTAAGTAGGGAGGGCATAGACAAAGCGTTTTCAGAGACAGAGAGGAGAGTTAAATAATGCTTAATCTAAAAATCAGAGGGAATCATGTTACCCTATCAACCTCATGGCAAACTACACACACAATATCTCTACACGAGCCCATGTGTATAGTTGAAGGCTACATAGTAAGAAACAGTGTCAGACAGGGGAAACCTTCCTTTGAGTTGTTGGTCAGGGTAGTGCAGGTGACTCCCCAAATTACACAGCCTTTTGCCATAAGCCTTGTATGGCTTCCAGAACTTGAAGGTAAGGTTTTATTGGTGAAGACAAGTCTTAGTTCAGAGACTGGATTTGGCACAATTGATCTGGAACTGACCTGGAAGCCACTTCCCCTGAAAGACAGAACTCATAGCTTTGGAGAGCAGTATGAAAGCTGTGAAGAGAAAACATCAGTCCAGTCCATGGTCCTACACCAGCAAAACCAAACAATGATATGCACAACAAAAGACATTAGTGCAACAGGGGCACTTTTATCTTGGGGGCAATCAATGAATACTTAATTAGAGTTAAAGCCCTCTCAGTTGGAGGAAATTCATGTATGGAAATCAAAGCCCATTTGGCTTGAAAGTTCATAGATCTTAGAGGAAATCCCCAGAATAATGTAATTTCTTACTAAGAGTAAAATATGTATCCTCATATTTACAGTCATATTTACAGTTATGTAACCAAATCGCAACTCATTAAAGAGGCTTCTTTTTTTTTACCCAATGGAGACTATTACAGTGTACCACAACTGGCCATACACAGCCATTGTCTATGATTTACCCAAGCCTGAGTGGCACATCTACAGCACAACCTCTACAACTAAGGCTCACGAACAAGAGATAAAGAGGACACTAATGAATGCCTCAGCTATCACTAATGAAGCTCCCTCATGCAACAGAGAGCAAAGAACACAAATGGGCAGAAATAGCCAAAGTGTTGAGATTAGGAGTCTGCAAAATATAGGTCCTTGCACAAGACTCCTATATTAAGCTTTGCTTATCAAAGGGTTGGGGATCATTGCAGAAGTGGGGAGATGGTAAGAGCCAGGGAGGAAGTGCATGACCATATGGAAATAGAATCATACAACCCTCTTCATATGATTGCATAGTGGAGGTGCATAAGACCTGTGCAAACTAAAGCAGAAAAAAAAGAATATAGAACTGTGGAAATGGGCAGCAGGTACCAATGTTTGCAGAACTAGTGACAGCTGATTACCACTGGGTGAGGAAAAGTGGATCTTCTTAGTGAGGGACTCTGGATGGGCTGATTACAACTCAATGGATGGACTTACATTGAAGAATGTCTAGGGATGCTAACTTGATGCAATGGGCCTTCTGACAAATTAAAGAATATATCATTTCCAGCAGGGATGGACTGTGGAAGGGGGTCAGTGGGGATGGGGAAATAAAAGGGATTAACATTTGTTGAGATTTTATTTATGAATTGCAAAACAATCCAATAAAAATGAAAAAAACACATTAGTAAAATAAATGGCAAAAATAGAGCACTGTGTCAAAACAGTTATTTTAACACAAACATGTACCAAATAATTTGTACCTTTTGTAAATTATAAAATGTCTGTGATTGAGGGCTGGAGAGATGGCTTGGCAGTTAAGAGCACTGGGTACTCTTACAGAGGAGCTGGATTTGGTTTCCAGCACCCACATGACATATAACACTGTCCATAGCTCTAATTCCAGGGAATTTAATGCTTACTCTTTTTTTTTTTTTTTTTTTTTTATTTTTTTTGAGACAGGGTCTCCCTTTAGTCTCAGCTGTCCTGGAACTCACTGTGTAAACCAGGCTGGCCTTGAACTCACAGAGATCTGCCTGCTTCTGTCTCCCAAGTGCTAGGATTAAAAGCATCAGCCACCATGCCTAGCTCAATGCTTTTTTATGACCTCTTTTCATGACAGGGGTGCACTTACATTCATGCGGGCAATATACTCATACACAAAATAAAATAAAATAAAATAAAATAATTAATAAAACAAATATTTTAAATGTTATATTTTATTGTTTTAATTTTATGGGTATGAGGACCTTTTCACTTCTGTAAGTGCATCCATGTCACACAATGCCCATGGAGTTCAAAAAAGGCCATTGTGTCCTCTGGAACTGGAGTTATAGGAGTTGTTAGCTGCCATGTGGGCACTGGTAATCAGAACCTGGTCCTCTGGAAGATTAGCCAGTGCTCTTCACCACTGAGCCATCTCTATGCCCCATAAATAATGTAGTTTTTTAAAACCTCTGTTATTGCCAATTGTGATGGTGCACACCTTTAATCCCAGCACTCAAGAGGCAGAGGCAGGTGGATCTCTGTGAGTTCAAGGCCAGCCTGGTCTACATAGCAAGTTCCAGGTCAGCTAGGGCTACACAGTGAATTTGTCTCAAAAAGACCAAAACCAAAACACTCCATTATTGAAAGACTCTTACAAAAAATTGGATAAAGTTTACGAGCTGATAATTTGCATGTGTTGAAGTTGAACTCACTGTAAATATCAAAGGACACATCATTGAATTTACATCAGGAAATTGAAAAGTGAAAAAGCAAATTATGAAAATGTACTTCAAAATGATCAGATTAGCCAAATTATAACTCTCAACGATGTCAGCTTGTCAGGGACTGTGCGGTCCAGAGAACTCCAAGGGTGCTGCTGGAAGTGATAATCAGAGGAAATAATTTTTGAGAAACTTTGTGGTTATTCAATAAAGATAAACATAATACATGGAATCATCAAGTGATTCTTCTATTAGATGTTTCCACAGAAATTCATCTACCTACAAATCCTCACAAGAAGCACACACATTTTCAAGACAATTTGATTCAAGAAAGTAACTCTCTTAGTCTGAACTCCTATGGAATGAAGTAAGCATAACTGAATTGTACTATAACCACAGTAGAATATATCACAGCCGTAAAGTATAAGTAGAGTAAATATCACAAAATATAAAATGATCAATTTGGTACATATAACTGGTATGTGAATATCACACCACACATTAACAGAATGATGGAGAATGTTCATGATCAGCTTAACAGAGGCAGAAAAATCATTTGATAAAATTCAACATTCATTCATAATAATCAATGATCCTCAAAATCCTTCGTAAGAAAGAACAGTTTGCATAGCAATCATATACAAGATATCCTATAACAATGATAATTGGTGTTGAAAAAAACTTACATAACTGTCTAGGGGACCCATAGACCCTCAAATAATACTGAGCATTGCCCCTACTTTTGTTTATCAACCAGAACTTGACGGTAATAACTTATTGATGAAAACACAGCATACGTGAGCTGTAGAACAAACAAGGAACTGGTGCTGATTTCAAAGCTTCATCCTTGCTGCCTACCTTCCACTATGCTAGAAAGTGTTGTGTATGCTGCTGAGAGAGGAAATTGATCATCATCCTTGGCCACCTATGAATCCTGTGAGCTACAGTAAACTGTCCTGGAAGGATATACTCAGAGATGCAGTAGTGGCAAGAATATTATCTGAATTCCCACCCATTTCCTGATTGGATGTAAAGTCCACTTCTCAAGATGGGGCCCACACATGGCACTGATGTCAAGGTTAAGAACAGTAGCTACACAGGGCAGAGGACATATTCTGCTTAAAAACATAGTATTAAACTGACTCTTAGAGACTTTTTGGACAGCTGAGGAGTTATTATTATGAACTCGCAGGAATGCTGACAGAATGCACAAGTTCCACCAAGGCTCAAGACAAACAAATCCCAGCAGAGAAATGGGGAAGTAGCCAAGCCAAACTTGGCTGAGGAATTTTTGGCAACTATTAGCTGCTGAGATAGCAATAAAGTTTTCTTTGGGAGTATAATGACAGACTCCAGTGAGAGGATGCACATCAAAGGGAATTTGGATATAAAAATGTGAATCTATAACACGTCACATGAAATCATGTGGGGGTTATTAGGGGGAATGCAAATACTGGAGGGAGTCTAAATATAATCAAAATATAGGATGCAAATTTAAGTAAAAATTAATAACAAATCAACATTTATTAAATGTTCAGATTTTCAGTGCAAATCAAAAGCAGAATGCACTGAAGTATGTGCTGAGCCAGCAACCAATTCTAGGTAAAGCAGTTAAATAAGATAATTGCCAATTTATAAAGCCAATGAGGAAATGAGGATTGGCAATGTTGGAATTGTGTTTCCACTGTCGTAGACAAAGGGACATTCTGAGCAGTCAAGTCTTGAAACTTGTGTTCACAAGATATCCTGTATTTCATCTGCTTCTACCATCTTGAAGCTCAAAATTGTTTTGGAAACAGATCCCTAAATTTTTAGTTTGAAGTGAGATCCACGGTTACACAGGTCTTTTTTTTTTAATATAGTAATTTAATTGATGTTTTGTGTATTTCAGACATCATTTTTCAGTTCAGTTTAGACATATTCCCCTTTCCCTTCCTCCCACCCCACCCCAGTTCATGCATTCTGCCATACATGTCCTGCATCTTTCTCTCAGTCTTTTTAAAGTTTTCTCTGCAAAGGTTTATTGTTTTGGCCAGAATTTAACTATATCCATCCATTCTTTTACCCAGTCCTTATGTTGTTGTGGTTCCCTGCCAATCGTATTGCTCCAAAGTATGCCTATACAGAAATAAACTGTATGTTAACTCCGATATACATTTAGGAGTTCATATTTTTTCTTTTAATTTTATATTACTTTAAAATACGAATATATACCTTCTGCCTATATACATTAATTACCATGTCTGAAAGTAAGTGGTAAGTTAATTCTAGGGCTCATTAAGAAATTCACATTATAACATCACAGTTGCTTTCAGATAGAAAGAAATATAACAATAACATTACACAGCTTGCATTTCAGTTGGGGATTTGGTACTAGCATCCACAAATGAAGGAAACCATTTCCCATTTGTTTTGGGGGGACTGTGTTACTTCACTTAGCATAATGGCTTCAAGTTCAACCCATTTGCTTGCAAAGTACATGATGTCATCATTCCTTACAGCTGCATAGAATGATATTGTGTAGATGTAACACATTTTGTTATCCACTCCTCAGTTGAGGAACATTTGGGTTGGTTCCAACTCTGTGCTATTGTGAAAAGAGTTGCAGTAAACATAGATGTGCATGTATCTTTGTAGTAGGATGAGTCTTGAGGGTATATACATAAGAGTGCTGGTTCAGGTGGTAGGCTCATTTTGAATCTTTTCAGGGTTGTCCACACTGTTTTTCACAGTGGTTTTAAGAGTTTACATTCCCATGAGCAGTGGATGAGTGGTCCCCTTTCCCCACAACCTCTTCAGCATTTGTTGTCTTTTGTTTTCTTGATCTTAGCCAGTCTTATCAGAGTGAGATGATGTCTTAGAGTGGTTTTACTTTGCATTTCCTTAACTATTAATGATGATGAACACTTTAAGACGTTTCTCAGCCATCTTAAATACCTCACTGGTGAGGTCTCTGTTCAGCTCTTTACTCCATCTTTTGAGAAGGTCATTTGTTTTCTTACTTTGGTTTTTGTGTTTATAAATTCTGGAAGTTAATGCTCTGTCAGATATATCACTGGTGAAGATCCCACTCTGTGGGTTTTCTCTTCATTTCACTGATTGTTTCTTTTGCTGTATAGAAGCTTTTGAGTTTGATGAGATCCCACTTGTCAGGTGTTGACCTTATTTTCTGAGTAGCTACTGTCTCAAAGATAAACAAACAAAAAACAATGAAACAAAACAACCACACCCCCAAAGCATGTGAATTCCTCCAATGATTTTTTTTATATTCTACTATAAAAAACTGCAAAGCCTCCTGTTTTAGAGTTTTTTAATGTGCTGGTAACTTGAACATCTTATATGAAATAGACCTATACTTTCCATGCATAAATATATAAGTAAGTACATATGTAGAGCATATATTTATATAAACACAGGTTATACACCACAAATTCTTTCTGGGTTGAGGAGGAGCACACACAAAATTGAAATCTAAAATTATATATATATATATATATATATATAGTATAGATAATATATGTCAGATTATTTCCCAGCCACCTAGTTCAAGAAGAAACACACACATACACACACACACACACACACACACACTCATATGCACACATATAAATGAAATCTAATATTAAAGGCAGAAAATTTTGGCTATTTCTTTTTTAAGATCCATTTTAGTGGCATGCAAATGACTTTTTGTTTAGTTTATAATATGCACAAACATTTAAAATATGTAAAGAAAAAAAAACTCACTATACTCTGTCTTTGGCTACCTTACTGGTGCTGTGATAAAACAGCATGACCAAAGGAAGTTAATAGGAAGAGGCTATTTGGTACATAGTTCCACGGGAGGATTATGAGGTATTTTCACTCAGAAAATGTTTAGTTTTCTCTTCCTGGAGGTTTAGTTTCCTCTTGAATAATGTTTGAACCTACTCTAACTCTGAAGTTTGAAGAGTGGTAATGTTCAAACTCTAACATATTTCGTTTACTATTCACATAGCCTACTGCAGAGCAAAAGGACTTTTCTCTGACCCTGCCCCCCAATGGCTGCATTTCTCCTTTACCATTCATTCATTCATTCATTCATTCATTCATTTACTTTGCATGGTGTCAAATTGGTGGGAAACACATAGGAGACATAACTCTGGTTTTCTGTTTAATTGTTTCCATGGAGCTTTAAGGGAAAAGGGAAGACCTTCCTGAATGCAGGTGAGATCTTTCTAGGCTTGTGTCTCATGCTGAATTAAAGGAGAGGGCCAAATGAGCAGAGGAAATCACCTGTTTCCTGACTGGAATGCAGTCTACCCATTCCTTTCCTGCACCATGCTCTTTACTCACACACTGAGACAAAGATTCTCTTCTTTCCTTTTTTATCAGTGTTTGTATTTCATTGTAAGAAGAAAAGGATCTCCTCTGGAGTGTTCCTGTGGCCTGGAACTCACTATGGAATCCAACCTGGTTTCCGCCTGAGACAATCCTCCTGCTTCAACCACCTGTGTCAAGATCACAGGCAGGAGCCATAATGCATAGCTCTTCTGCACTTTTTAAAGGCAGAGCTGGGCACTTGCAACTTATACTTGGTATTAACAATTCTTGTTTTTATATACTGCAACAAATTCCACTTTTAATTTTTGTCATTCTGTCTTGTTTTTTCCCTTAGGAGCCTGCCTTCTACCCTCAAACAATACTTAATTTTATGATACTACAACATATGTGATATAATTTCACAATTGAGCCAATGGCAGTGTAAACAAACCACAGTTACTAGCCAACCTGAAGACATTTGTATTCCTTTCCCTCATATTCAAAGTAAAAAAATCAAAGTACTCTTTTCAAAAGGTACATGAATCAGTGTTTTGTATTTTTATTATTGTTTTATTATTGATAATTATATGACTGTGTTTATGTTCCCTTTGCTTCCTATTTTCAGATAATTCATCCTCTGTTCCAGTTTTTTGCCATAGAGAACATTGACATTTTTGAAAAGGGAAATCTGAAGAGAAACAGAGACCCGGCTGAAGACAGTCATGTCTCACTCCCTTCATGATGGTCCAAATTCAGTATGGCAAACAGGATCAATTACATTCACCCTTATCCATTCTTGCATCTCTTTGTAAAATTCAGTAAACATCCTCACATACACACTTTCTGATTTTCCTTTATTTTAATCTGAAAAGTTAAAAAAATATAAGAAGTATAAATATACTAAAATATATACTAAATGCCTAGAAAATAGAACTCTCTACATAGAAAATATATATTATGTGTTCTTTTTTTAACTTTTTGTTCTACATTTAATATCTTATAAACCCAGATCTTATCAGTTCATGGTATTTCTGGGTATATTTTATCATTTTAAAAAGATTCAGCTCAGCACAAGAATCCTTCATATAAAAACAATTTGCAAGCAGTTGTGCCCCAGCTCACAGAGCCCAAGGCTCCCACCATCCAGGTGGAGGGGCTTGAATGTTCAATCAAGTTGATCAAATAAGTGTCCAGACTATATTGTCGTAGTTTTACTGTTCACCCCAATCGCAGCCCCTACAATATACCACTCCCCCTATTCCACAGATTGTTCCTTAGGTTTGGAGGTGGGGCACAGGTGGACAAGAAGCACAACAGTCTGCTTTGTCTGGAGATGTCGTTTTGGACTCTGATCAGTTCTGGCTGTTTCCTTTCATGGGCTGACCAATTGCCCAGGGATAGGCTTTCAATCCTACTAATGAAGCACAAGCGATTAGATATATATGTATTTAAACATTGCTAGTTACTATGGTAGGTTACTTTGGTATAGACACAGATGTTTTGATGGTGTGTTAATCCCTGGATTACTTTTTTTTCCCTGAGAAAGATGACAAGGCCTTACTGTGGCATATAAATCTCCTAATCACTAGAAGGTATAAGCTTGTGGCAACATCCCCGAGTTATTCCTCCAAGGAGAGAGCTAATAATCAAATAAAGGTGGGATATACAGACATATGGCTGCCACTGATGCACAGTATCTCCAAGCAAGTGAGGTGTAGCTGATGTTGGTGGAGGGGTTTTGCTTGAATCAAGGAGACCAACATTTGGTTTATTGGTTCAGTGGCCTTTGGTAACACTCTCTTGTATTCCAGAGACCAACTGTATACTTGTAAGTGCAATCTCGATACAATCCTCCCATGGTTACATCAGGTCATTGACAGCAGGGCAGGCCTTACCACCTCTTTTCTTGCAGATATCCCAGTTTACAGGCAATAAGCCTTAACCTTTTTTTTGTGGGGGGGGGGGCTTGGGTCCCCTGGCTAGCATCTCCTTGGCAGAATAATCCATTGCTGCTATCAGTGCTCTCTTGTATTAATTATATGAAATACTTAAAGAGACTTTATATAATTGTTTCTGAATAGACAATAATCCTTTTACAGTTCCTATGTATATTAAATTAATTAAAGAACGGTGTCAGTGTTATAAAGAGTACTCCGATTCAAAGTCAGCTCTTAATTTACAGGTTTAAAGGATGACTTCATTACCACAGTTTTTCTTGTTCTATGAAAAAAGGTTAGGAGGTCTCTCATATTGAACTGTGCTGCACCTAGAAGGTAAAGTTCATTAGGACCCCCCTCACTGTAGTAAAACAGATGTGACACCTATGCCTCAGAGTGTTGATGCCTGTAGCCTTCTGAGGCTTTTCTCCTTTTAGTGTTAAGATGGGTGTACTTCTCTGCTGGTATTTCTTGGTTGAAACCTAAACAAGAAGGAAAGCTGTATCCTTTCTTTCCCAGCCTTTGAGTTCTGGTGGGACGTTTTGACCTGTGGGAACATTACAAATCTTTTCCCATGTTTAGTTCTTAAGATTAAATTGAAAAAGTTTTGGCAAAAAGGTTTTAATATGTAACGCATCTCCCCCTTTTTTATTTAATTTTATTTTTTGACCCTGAGTCTCAAAAAGGGCAGTTGTAGTACACATACCTATAGGAAGGGATCAAAGAGTAAATTTCATCAAATTTGTCCATTTTTTTTTGGGTTAGTGCATGATGTTAACTGGGAAGCAAACTTACATCCTTAAGTTAAATTATCCTACAGGTAAAAGAGGATCTTACAATGATGATACTGTTTAACACAAAAATTATAGAGAACATATGTATATGTTAATCCCAAAGTTATTGTTATTATATACAGATTTTAAGTAAAAATACCATGTAATTTTAAATTAAATATACCTTAATAGATCTAATAAGGACATGTCCCTCTCCACCCCTCCCACCCCTCCCGGTCACTATTTAAGCAAATTCTGATGAGTCTTTCTGTTGTTTTTCTTTTATATGCTCCCTCTTCACAAGAAAACATTACAACTGGGTTATTGAGGGTAGCATCCACATCTGAGGGTACCATTTCATCGTTGTTTTTCTGTGATGTGTACTTACTTATATTAATACCTCCCAGCTCCATCAATTTACTTGCAAAGTTCATGATATAATCTTTCTTTATTGTGCATAGAACTCCATGTGTACCTGTACAACATTTTCCACCATTCATCAGTGAGGGGATTTGGTTGGCATTTGGCGTTTGTTCCAGTTTTGCACGTGTTTGAACAGAGCTGCAATAAATAAGCTGTGCATGTATTTCTGCAGTTAAGATGAGTCTTGTGGGTATAATACCTAGGAGTGGTATGAATGGGTTAAAAGGCAAGCTCAGTTTGAGTCTTTTTTTTTTTTTTTTTTTTTTTTTTTCCATAGTGGCTGTACAAGTTTACATTCCCCAACCAGCAATGGATGAGTTGTTCCCCTTTCCCCACAATCTCTCCAGCACTTCGGTATCATTTGTTTCTTGATCTAGCCAGTCTTATTGTGGTGACGGCGGTGTGCTATCTTCGAGTGCTCAAGGAGCTAGAAGCTAGATACTGACATTGAACTAACTGGGAATATAAATGCTAGTTGTTTTATTTATCGTTTGTATTGAATTTCCAACAAATGGTCTCTATATTTTTCTGAATTATACACATCACAGTGTAACACTTTTTTTTTTTCTTTTACTTGTAGGACAATTAAAAGAATTATTAAGCTTTTAAATTTTACTTCCCAATAAGTAGAAGTCATATAGGTCCAGTCATATAGTATTACAGAGCAAAGTGTTTATTGGGTAAAATTTATTTAGCCGGTACTCAAACTCGCCCAAGCTTTATCCACCACGTATAGGATATTTCAATGGCATAGTGAATTGTTTAGATTAGTTTAATTTAGGTGTAGGTTTTGGTTGAAATGGTAATACAATTGAATAATTGGGAATATAAAATGTTTAGTTGTTTTTTATTTAAATTTGGTATTCGGGTTTATAGGTATTACAAAATGCCTATATATTTTTTTCTGACTTACCCCACTAGCCAGTCATCATTTTATAACACTTTCTTTTAATTGTAGGACCAATTTAAAGGAACTCAGCTTAAATTTCCTTTCCCCATGAGTAGATACAGTTCCACTGAGACAAACAGTTGGTAAATTTAATGAACAGGCCTTATGCCTTTGTTCCTGTTTATGGGTGTGTGTACTACAACTTAGGCATCTGTAGGTTAAAACATAAAAACCAAAAAAAAAACGAGGAGTGGGAGGTGGGGTTACTATCCTTTCTCGGGATTACAAATGGAAAGGAAAAACTTGTGTACCCAATCCTAGGATGACATTTTCAATTTTTTGATCTTGAAACTAACAATGGGAGGAGAATGTTATGGTACCACAGGTAAAAATCACCAATTAAATGCCTGGAAAAATGTACAACTTATGGCTGTGCCGGATGACAACTGGGGAAAATGCCAGCAGAGAGGTTGACCCATTGACCATTAAGGAATGAGGGAACCTCAGACTGCCTGCGCACGGTCAATGAGCATCTCTCTGAATAATTTGGGGTTGACTGTTATAATGGGCCCTCCTAATGAAGTTTACCTTCCAGTTGCTGAGAAACCTTCATTATAAACCAAAACCTCTCCCCTTTATCGGAAAAAGAACACACCCTGCTGGTAATGAAAACACTCCCTAACTGTAAACTAGACCCAATTGTACATTGGTAATTTCCTATAAAAAACAGGCATAACGTATTAAACTGTGAAAGGATATTTCCATAACTAGAGCCAAATTCAATAATAAAATGTTTATAAGTTGTGTAATTAAAGCAAAATATATTACTACAGGAAACCTCTGCCATTTCAGCAATGAATTATTCTGCCTAGGAGGTAACCCCCCCCCCAAATTATAAAGGGCTTTTGCCTCTACGTGTGATATATGCAAGGAGAAAAGGCAGTAAGTCCCTGTTTGTCGAAGACCTGGGTGGAGCATGAAAACATGTTATGAGATGTCACTTGCTAGTGTACAATGGCCTCTGCATGTAGGGAGCGTTACCAAAGGCCACTGAAGCAATACAGAAAAATATTGGTCTCCCTGAGGACCAATGCAAGACTCCTCCGTCAATGTCAGCTATCACCTCAACAGCCTGGAGATAACTGTGCAACAGGTGGAGCATAGTGTCTATATATATCCCACAAATCTATTTGGCTATTAGCTCTCTCTTGGAGGAATACCTACAGAGGATGCCACAAGCTTAGTCCTCTAGTGGTTAGGAGATGTTATAAGCCTTCATAAAATACAGTAAGAACTTGTCACCCTTTGTGAAGAAACCACAGTTTGCGGATTAGCATACCATCCAAGCATCTGTGTCTATGCTCACAGCTTAGCTTGACATAATAATTGGTACTGCTTAAATGCCTGTACATCCAATAGCTTGTGCTTTGTTAGTATGACTAAAAAGGGTATCACTGGGAAAGCTGTCAATCCATGAAGGGAAACAACCTGGACAGACTGGAGTCCAAAATGACAACTCCAAAGTAATTAGACTGTTTTCTTCTCACCCAAGTGTGCCCCTTTCCCACAGCCCAGGGAACAAACTGTGGAAGAGGAGGCGTGGTACATTGAAAGGGCTGCGGAGAGATAGGGGTGAATCATGAGACTACAGGAATATAGTCTGGACTCCTGATTGATCAACATGCCTGTACATACAAGCTTCTCTAACTGGACTATGGGAACCTTGGGTTGTTCAAAATTTGGACATAGATACTTGCAAAATGCACCAATTATCTAATTGTACGACACACTGAGTAACATCAATGTTATCTGCAAACAACTGTGTCATTATATTGTAGAATCCCTTAAAAATAAAAAATAAATAAAAAAAAATAGAAGTAAAGTAAAAAAAAAAAAAAAAGATTCAGCTCAGAGTACTGGCTACTCTTGCAGAGGACCTGGGTTCTGTTCTCAGCACCCACATGGCAGCTATCAACCATTCTTAACTCAAACCCCAGGGGAACCTTCAAATCATAACAACTTTTCTTTGCAAATTATTTCCTTCAATTATTATCTATTTTTTATCCCTTAATCAGTGAAAATATTCTGTTTTTCAGTTCACTTTCTTTCCCCTTCACATACTTTATTTTCTTTTTAGTTTACTTTATGATACTATGTAATTATTGCTCTTCTCATCCACACACTGGTCTGATCTACAGTTAATCTACAACAAAATAGTAAACATTCACCTATATTTTTCTCATGTTTGCTTCATTTCTCATATTGTTGGACAAAGTTCATTCTTCATTAGATTCTTCAGGAAGGTCCAAGAGCACTGGCTTTTGAAATTGTACATGCATGCTCCTTTTCCAATAGTACTGACTATGCTAAATTCTTATTTTTATTTTTATTTATTACTTTAAAATATTTTATTTATTATTATTATTATTATTATTATTATTATTTTATCTGTATGAGTGTATTGCATTTATGTATAGTGCAATTCCCATGGAGGTCAGAGGAAGGCATCTGATCCTTTGGAACTGGAATAAAGGATTGTAGTTAGCCTGAATATGGGTGCCATGAATCAAACTTGGGTCCTCTGCAAGTGCAGTCAGTGTTCTTAACAGCTAGGCCATCTCTCCAGCTCCTTATTTATTACATTTATTTCATGTGCATGAATACATTGCTTGCATGTATAAAAAGTGAACCTGTGTTCTGCAATGCCTGTGAAGGTCAGAAGAGGGGATTCAATCCCCTAGAACTGGAGTTAAGTTTGCTTGATAGCTGCCATGTGGGTTCTGGGAATTGAATCTGGGTCCTCTGCAAGAGCAGCCAGTGCTCTTAACTGTTGAGCTGGCTTTCTAGACTGCTAAATACTTATTTTACAGGTTCTGTCTTTGACTTCCCAGGGTTCTGTTTCCAATGACATTACCTACCCTGTAATCTCTCTTTCTACCTCCCATTTTCTTCAGGTAGCAAAAATGTAAGCTGCTTAAAATAATATGGCAACTTTGCATTAATTGTTCAGTTATAGATATTTTGTAATTTATAGGTTTATGCTAGAAATACTGAAAATCTATAATTTTGTAGTCATATTGATATGTGTAAGCTGTGGAGGTGAATGAAGAAAATATTTATAGTCAAGCAGCACCATGACCCTGGATACAGGCAGAAGATCCTGAGGGTGGGTTTGGAATCAATTACAAGGAACTTTTTTATTAGAAAATGATAACTGGCTCGGCTACACCAAGATTTCTTCTATCAGATATGCAGATTTTCCTCTTTAATATTTATTACTATCAATGTGTCCATAGTGTATTGAATCCTGGAGATAAATTCATAAATAATTGACCCATCTTTAATGGAACATGGGCCATTAATATGAGAGTAAGGGAAATTAAATGGAAAAGAATTTTGAGGCAATTAATGACATGTGCTTGAATTTCAGAGCCAGACTTTTTGGACTTAGATTCAGTAGGCAATACACAGTCTTTGATGATACTGGAAAATTTGGGAACTCAAACAATTAAATGACATTATGTAAATCACAAGAGTAGGAAACAATTTTGGGGGTCTTTCTGGTATTTTAGATTCTTTAGCAAATATTTTCTTACCTTTTTACGTAGAGTCTTCCCCAAATTTCTGCATGTAGGAAAAGAGCAGGCACTTAGTACTTACAAAAATTTTACCCTTTTAGTAATAAAAATAATATATAGAAGAATTTAATGAAAAGGAATAAGCATAACCTAACACAGAATCATCCAGAATTGTATTAGACCAACCAAATATGAAAAAAAAACTTTCCTCATATCTAAACAAGGGTTGAAGAAACTAGTCAGACATGAAAGCTTGGAATTTTTCTTAGAGATTTAGTAAAATTCAAATGTATTCCCTTCCACAGAAGGAAGCATACAATAGCTTAATGCCTACAATTTTTATTTGACAATATAGTTAAGGAATTCCTTTCTTTTGACTCCTTTCCCCCCTCTAAAACTCTAAGAAAATAAAGTAAATAAAATACAATCTTCAAAGCCACTTTGCATCACATAAATATCAAAGCAAAGAACAGAAAATTATATTCTAGCCAGTATCATTTCTTAGGCGTGAAGAATTCTAGTGCTTCTTGTAAAGTAAATCATAAACAAGTTCAGCAATCTATAATGAAGTAACATTTGCAGATTCATAAATTCTATCCAGGTAACTACATGTCAAGTTCTTAAAAATGTACATACCGTTAAGGAATATCTTATTCACATATCCATGAATTTTAGGATCTTATTGGCTTAGTTGTCATGGATACACACTTTTTGTTTGTTCGAGAGATCTATCAAATGCGCTCATTTGAACCTTTGTTGGCACATCTGCAAAGGCAGTACAGGTAGTTTATAGTTGTAAATAAAATTAAGCCACTGTGCAATTTATGCTGAAAGAATAACATCTACCTGCATGCGTTTTAATAAATCAGCCCTCACTGATATTTAAATTACAAGAGATTAAGCATTGTATTATTCCAGGAACAGTACATTTCAGGAGATTGTGAATTTACCCTGTAAGAAAGCGGACATGGAAATCAGAAGTGGTGAAACCTTCGCAAAATTAAACAGGTGCAACACTGCACCCAGTGAAAAGTAATCCTCATTATCCTTGATTTGCTTTGTGCTTTGGGGGGTCTCTGTGGTCAATGGAGCCATGTATATTTAGACCCTGTCTGTCACACTCATTCTCTGCTTCTCTTTCTTTGTTTCATAGCATCATCTTTTTTAAAAATTTTAATCTTATTTTATTTATTCTTGTATGTGTATGAATGTACTGTCTGCATGTAGGTTTGTGCACCCGTGTCGTGCAATGCCAGGGAGGTTAGAAGAGGGTGTCGGATTCCTCTGGAACTGGAGTTAAAGACGGTTCTCAGCCGCCATGTGGGTGCTGGAGATCAAACCCGGGTCCTCTCCAAGAGCAGTCAGCACTCTTAACTGCTAGGCCATCTCTCCAGCCCCCCATAATAACATCATCTTTATGTGTTACTAGGTGCCTTGAAGAAATAGATACTAATCAACTACAAGTGATAAATGAGGAAAGCCTGTAGCTGAAGTTCTGTATTTTCCACATGTGAAAGCCATTGACACAAATGATAAGGACAAACAAAAAGCCATGAAAGCATGTATTGGATGGAATCCTCTGGACGATTGCCTATTAGTAACAGTTCATCAAAAATAGGTCTTGGGCTGGAGAGATTGCCTAGTGGTTAAGAGCTCCGACTGCTCTTGCAGAGGACCAGGGCTCGATCCCCATCACCCACATGGTGGCTGAGAACTGCCTTTAACTCCAGTTCCAGGGGAATTCGACATTCTCTTCTGACCTCCACGGTATTGCAGGACACAGGCGCACAAACCTACAAGCAGACAGTACATTCATACACATAAAAAATAAATAAAATAAAAAATAGGTCTTTTTGAAATTTATTTTATTTTATTTATTCATTTTATATGTATAAGTGTATTGCCTGTATGTATGTGAGTGTGCCCCTGTCATGCATAGCCTGCAGAATTAGAAGAAGTTGTCAGATTCCCCTGGAATTGGAGTTATGGATAGTTGTTAGCTGCCATGTGGGTCATGGGAAGTGTACTCAGGTCCTCTGCAAGAACAGCCAGTACTCTTATCCACTAAGCCATCTCTCTGGCACCAACCACAGTTTTTTTTTTTTTTTTTTTTATGTCAACCTCTATTTAGATGTCCTGTTGGCAATCACCAAGCCATGGCTTATGTATATAGTTGAGTACACACAAAGATCAAGATGCAGGCTCCACAATACCTAGACAGGGAAGACTCTTTGGAGATTATTGTTAAGAAATGGAGATACTGGGGTGTGGTAGTACATGCCTTTAACTTGGGGACAGTCTGTTAGATTGAGACCAGACTGGTCTACGTAATGAGTTCTAGGTCAGCTGGAGCTCAGGGAGACCTTTTAAAACAACACCTGTGCCCCTTTTCTAAGCCTAGGGAACAATCTGTGGAAGAGGGAGAGTGGTAGAATGTAAGGGCTGCGATTGGGGTGAATGGTGAAACTACAGCAATGTAGTCTGGACACTTATTTGATCAACTTGATTGAACATACAACCCCTCACCCTCCTGCTGGATGGTGGGGCTGTGGGGGTTTGGGCACAACAGCCTGCAAATTTGTTTCATATGAAGGATGCTTGTACTCATGGATCATCACTTATAGCTAAAAAATGAAAAAAAAAAAAACTGAGAGAAAGATGCAGGACAGTTATGGCAAAATGCATGATCTGGGATGGGGTGGGGGTAGGGGAGAAGGGAAAGGGAAATATGCCTAAACTGAATTGGAAAATGGTGTATGAAATGCACAAAGCATCAATTAAAAAAAAAAAAAAAAACAAAACAAACAAACAAAAAAAACAGAACAACAACAGAAATGAGAGAGAGAGATGTAGAGAGCGGATGTTGACCAAAATGGTGCCTTGGACCCTGGCCAGGTCTTATGATCGCCATTTTGTCGCCTAACTACCCAGTTCATTTCCCAGCCAATGGGAGAGCTTCAATCTGGAGCACTCATTAGCATGATCACTGACTTCCGCTTATTGCCTGCAGACTGCGCATGACTACCGCTCTCTGAGCTCGCGCTTTTAATATGCACATGAGGCATCGGACTGTGCACCTATCCAGAGCATGCACGAGCCCTCTAGACTGCTATATAAGCAGTGCTTCTGCCCCATTTCGGGGTCCTTCTCCTAAAAGAGCTCTGCACAATAAATACTGCTGTAGAAGAATCCTGTTGTCCGCGTGAAGCTCTTGCCAGCGAGACTGCTGCGCAGGACAGAGAGAGAACTCATGGGAGGAGAAAAAAAAAGAAATAGGCAGGGAACATTTAATATGGCATTACTTCCATTTAATTAATTTGTTGATATATTTTTTTCTTAGCAAACAATAAAGTGATCTGTGTAAATTTCTTAGAAAAGCTCACTGCTTTCTCTTATATATGGATTGTCATAATTAGCTCTAGTTATCAACTTGACACAGCCCAAAGCCACCTGGCCAAAGGGAATCTTGGTTGAATTGACTCCCAGCAGTGCATATGGGTTATGGATATATCTATATTTGGAGGGCATTTTCTTTATTACTAGTTGATGTGGAGGGCCCAACCCACTGTGGACGGTGCCATCTGTAGGCAAGTAGGCTGTGTGAGAAAGGTAGCTGAGCAAGCCAGCAGGAGCAAGCCAGTAAGCAGTGTTCCTCCATTCTTCTCTGCCTCAGTCTCTGCCTTCAGGGGCCTGCTTGAGCTCCTTCTTTGGCTTCCCTTGATGATGAACTGTAACTTCTAAACTGAAATAAACCATTACCTTCCCAAGTTGCTTTTGGTCCTGATGTTTATCAAAGCACTAAGAAGTAAACTAGAAAATGGATATTTGCAGATATTCATTGTGGAATCTTGCTGATTATAACAGCACTTATCTACTGTATCATTAAGGCACATTAAGTAGAGCCATGCTTTACAAATCTACAAGTAAGGTCTCAATTTATAGAAACTAGCAACCTATGTAGAGAGAAGGCATTGACTGCTATATGTGACCTACTGATATAATTAAATGTATATTTTCTGTATACATTTAGGAAAATTATTGTGTTCTATACTGTTCATAAGTGTTACAAGTAAATATAGGGATATGGGGAGATGTTGGACATGAAAGGTTAATTATTTAAGGCTTCTCATTAATTGTGAATGGAATTAATTTAATTATTCTAGTCCTATATCATGAAGGTCATCTTATAATGTTATTAGTTACTAAAACATTGTCCTAAAGTTTTCATTTCCATTAATTTCATAACCAAAGATGGAATCCATACTACTGTCTACTTTTTCTATGGGAAATGTGATATAATCACAACACATTTTAGATACTAGCTCAAAACTAAAATAATAAAATAACTAAGAGTAAATTTAATTTAAGCGTTTGTTCATTCATTTTATAAAAATCTGTAACAATATTCTCAGCACTGACAATACATGAAAGGATAAGTTGTAATTTTCTGGAAGGTTAGGACTTAGACCAAATGTGATAGTCCAAATGGCCAGGGAAGTAGGTAGAATGGGGTGGATTCAAGGAAAAAAATACTAAAAGCAAGAACACAGCTGGGAAAACATACATGAATCAGGACCTTATTGAAGATATGCTTTACTTTGTTCTAAGCATAAACCTTAGGTTATTTTTTAATATCACTGAATCAGAAGTGTTGTCAGCTACTGAATCTGTATGTAGGTATAGAGATATCAAAGATGGTACCATGATGTTGTATTAAAACATGTGTTGTATTCTTCTTCTAAAAAAAAAAAAACAACACCTCATGCTTCAAAAAGGGAAGCCTGGTCTGGTAAGACCTGACTTTGTTTTTTAATTTTTTTAATTTATTCTTGTATGTGTATGAATGTACTGTCTGCATGTAGGTTTGTGCACCCATGTCATGCAATGCCAGGAAAGTCAGAAGAGCATGTCGGATTCCCCTGGAACTGGAGTTAAAGATGGTTCTCAGCTGCCTGACTTTGTACTGGAGTTGATGGAACTGGTAAATGAAAAGCCAAAAGGAGCCACCCATGAAACAAGCAAACAAACAAAACAAAATATCAACAAGAACAACAACATCAACAACAACAACAAAAAAAACAAGTGACCTCTGAGGACCAGATCCTCAACTGACTTTGAGAAAACAAATAACAACAACAAAAAATTGGTTAATCTGGGCTAACTGTGTGGCCTTAATCATCCAAAGGGAAAGTATAACCAGAAATAAATAAGTCAGTAAGGCCTGATAAATTATACTTCGGGTATAAAACTTGAGATCTTAGTAAAAAGACCAAAACAAAGCACTGTTGTTTGCCTGCCTTCAATTCTTACTGGCAAATGCAGCTACCCTGTGGCTTCCACTACTTTTCCCATCCTTCAAAGACACGGGACACTGCTTTTCAAACTTTCAATATGGACTGAAGACTCATGTCTCTCCAAGAATCCTCCAAACCTTCAGTGCCAGATGGTTACTGCTGAGACATCCAGCTTTTGGACTGTGCAACTACTGGGGTTTCAGCCTCTTATGAATATAGACTGCCATTGCTGGACTACCCCGGCTATATCAAGGAGGCCATTACAGGAAGATCAAGAAGTCTTTGGGGAATCTGAACCCAGGTCCTCAGGGTTACATGTCAGGAACTGTACAGACTGAACCATCTCCCCAGCCCTGAGGGTTAGGAATAGTTTCAAGCTGTGAAAAGCACGGGGCATGGTGTCTTTGGGAAGTATGTGCTTTCCTGTTGTCATCAGCTTGACGTTCTGTGAAGACAGGCTACTAGCTCCCTAGAGGACTCTACAGCCAGATTCATAGGCTGAGAATTGGGATGGACGATACAGTAGAGAGTGAAGAGGCCGAAAGTGAAACTGCTGCCTGAAGCTGAGAGCTCAATGTGTCCCCACATTGCAGAGTACACAGTATGCCAAGAACTGTATATTTCAAATCTGACATCAGATAAAGATGGAGAGAAACAAACACAAAATAGTAGCATTTATTAGGCATTTTCTCAAGTTTTCTTTCCAAAAAAGTAGCAGAAATGTTTTCACAAATTGTTTCTGGAGGATTTAACCCAAAATTCAAATATGAAAGAATTAACACATTAAGTTATAGAAAAATATTTAAGAAAAATTTGCACATATATGTGATTAAATACTATTCATCCAGATGAAAACCACAAATGTTGTCCTTTGTAAGACTGTAGCAGAACTGAACTTTGAGAGATTAGAGGCAGCCAGCAGGGCAACCAGAAGCGAAAATGTGGGATCCCACTCCAACGTGGGGTCTTAAACTTTGCTCTCCTGGGAGGGAAGTTTCTAATTAAGGTTGCCAAGAGTGAGGAGGAAGTACAAAGGTTTGGCAAACGCTGATCAGGGGGTGCTAAGCTCTTATTGGAGATAAGCATGGACCTCTCACATTCTAACAGAGGAGAACAACAAGAGATCAACTTCTTTTACTGTGGATTTCAAAATGTTTTCACGATAGATGAAAGAGTTGTGAAGAGGGAATGTTGAACTGACTTAAACATCACAGGTGTGTATGTGTGTGTGTGTATGTGTGTGTGTGTGTGTGTGTGTGTGTGTGTGTGTAGTGAAGCCAGAATAGCAGCATTCTAATACATACAACTTTCCACTTTGATGCATGAGATAAAGAAAAGGTTATTATAAACTATGCTTATTTAAGTCTGACAATAGCATATACTTGCATAAAACAGTGTCATGATTCCAAACCACAGACACCAATAAACAGACAGGACCCCTTTTCCATCAGGAGGACACAGGGCATCATGAACAAAGGATGCAGAACACCAAAGAGAAATCATCTTGAAGAAAATCAAAGTTTAAAAAGTAATCAGATTTTCAGAAAAAGCATTTAAATGAAGGTTGAATTCTCAGGCCTAACAAGAAAACCCAGAATGCAGTAAAATAACATGTTAAAATGTTGAGCTGGGGAATAAATAATCCACAACTGGAGTTCTGCATGTAGCTAGTCCATATTAATAATTTTATTTTTATTTTATGTGTGTTTTGTGTACATTTATAAATTTGTGTGTGGCTGCATGGAATACCTGCACAGGACAGAAAAGAGAACTGGAGATCCCCATGAACCTGAGCGATAGGCGACTGAGAACAGTCACGTGGGTGCTGAGAAGTGACCATGAGTTTTCTACAAGAAAAGCAAGTGCTGTAAACCACTGAACCATGTCTCCAGCCTGTTAATAGTGTTAATAATCAAGGAAAGCCCAATTAGCAACATCCAAGATATTTTATAATCACAGAAAATAAGACATACTTCAGACAGTGAAAACCTAGGAATCAGATATTCAGAATATCCATAAGGAATAATGTAGAGATTCATCATCATAATTATTGTTTTTGGCTCTCAATACTATGTAGAGAAATGTAGGGGGGTAAAATCAAACCGATTGAAATTTTCACCTGCACAATCAACAGTTTCACTGGGATGAAATTTTACATGCAAATTTAAATTTTCACAACAAATTATAAATAAAATACATTACTTCCCTATGCCCCAGGGTAGCTATGAAGGATGCTCAACACATTTCTGGAAGGCAGCACAAATCACGAAGATGAATACCGTGGAAAGTATTGACAAAAAATAGACACCACACTGTATCCTAAAGCTATCTTTAAATCAGAAATAAAACACTTCATACAGAATGTATTCCTCAGTACTATACTACAATTTTTACAATGTCTTACAAATCTTGAGTAAATATTCACTTTCATTCATTGCTGATTATGGAGCTATCATAAGAAATGCAATTGGACAATCAATGGAGGGGAGAGTCAGTGAGTAGGGCAAAATCCTTGTCTCAGAGTCCCACCATTCCAAGCTTTGGCAGTCTTCAGCAATGTACACTCATTCAGAATTAGTTTTATTTTGGAGGGGTGGATTGCTTATTTATTTGCTTGTGACTTCTAGCCACATGTTATATCAGAAGATGAAACATGCTTCCATTGCCAGGGCATCTCCCATCTCTGAAAGTTTCTGAGTGACAGAGACTATCCTTAGCTTCTAATGAAGGTTGTTCCATGATTAACCCTTATCCATAAGCTCTTCAAAGAAATGCCATTATTTTAAAATATCATCATATCACCAAGAAATTATTATGGAATTTAGTTGATAAATGGGACCTCATAAAACTCAAAAGCTTCTGTAGAGTGAAAGAAACAATCAAGGAAGTGAAGAGAAAACCCACAGAGTGGGAGGAAATCTTCACCAGTGATACCTCTATCAGAGCATTAATGTCAAGAATATATAGACTACTCAAAAAACAAGGAAGTAAGAAAACAAATAACCTACTCAAAAGATGGAGTAAAGAGCTGAACAGAGACTAGCAGTGAGGAATTTAAGATGGCTGAGAAACATCTTTAAAAGTGTTCAACATCATTAATAATTAAGGAAATGCAAATTAAAACCACTCTCAGATATCATCTCACTCTGTTATGACTGATACAACTGGCTAAGGTCAAGAAAACAAAAGGCACCAAATGCTGGAGAGGTTATGGGGAAAGGGGAACACTCATCCACTGTTGGTGGGAATCTAAACTTGTACAACCACTATGGAAAGCAGTATGGAGAACCCTTAAATGACTCAAAATGAACCTACCATCTGACCCAGTAATACCACTTCGGGTATATACCCAAAAGACTCATCCTACTGCAAAGATACATGCACATCCATGTTTATGGTAGCTCTCTTCACAATAGTGAAGAGTTGGAACCAACCCAAATGCCCTTCAACAGAGGAGTGGATGAGAAAAATGTGGTACATCTACACAATGGAGTACTATTCAGCAGTAAAGTAAGATGAGATCATGAACTTTGCAAGTAAATGGATGGAGCTAGAAGCCATTATACTAAGTGAAGTAACACAGTCCCAGAAAAACAAACAGCAAATGGTTTCCCTCATTTGTGGATGTTAACACCACATCCCCAGTTGAAAAGCAAGCCAAGCAATATTATTGTTAGATTTCTGTTTATCTGAAAACAACTATGTTGTTATAATGTAAATCTCTCAAAAGTCTCTAGAATCCACCCACCACTTACTTTCACACTATGTAATTACTGTATATGGGTGGAAAGTATGTATCCATATTTTTTTTAATTTTATTTATTTTTTATGTGTATGAATGTACTGTCTGTATGTAGGCTTGTGCACCCGTGTAGTGCAATGCCATGGAGGTCAGAAGAGGGTGTCGGATTCCCTTGGAACTGGAGTCAAAGATGGTTCTCAGCCGCCATGTGGGTGCTGGGAATCGAATCCAGGTCTTCTGCAAGAGCAGTCGGCGCTCTCAACTGCCAGGCCATCTCTCCAGCCCCTGTATCCATATTTTAGAGTAATATAAAATTAATGGAGGAAAATGTGAATTCCTAAACATTTTTAAAAAAGACTGAGAGGGGCTGGAGGGATGGCCTAGTGGTTAAGAGCACCGACCGCTCTTGCAGAAGACCTGGGTTCGACCCCCAGCACCCACATGGCAGCTGAGAACCGTCTGTAACTCCAATTCCAAGAGAACTCCAGTTCCAGGGGAATCCGACACCCTCTTCTGACCTCCGCAACATTGCACAACATGGGTGCACAGACCTACATGCAGACAATACTTTCATATACATAAATAAATAAAATTAAAAAAAAAAGAAAAAAAAAGACAGAGAAAGATGCAGGACAGTAATGGCAGAATGCATGATCTAGGGTGGGGTCGGGGGAAGGGAAAGAGGAATATGCCTAAATTGAACTGAAAAATGATGTCTGAAATACAGAAAACATCAATAAAAGCATAAAATAAATAAACCACCACCACCAACAACAACGAAAAGAAATTAGAGCTTTAGAAACTGTTTCTGAAACAATGGTGTTTTTTATTGCAGTAAAAGTAATAATGAATTCATTAATAGATCATAAAAGGATATGAATGCTTAGATTAGAAAACAAAAGCCCCAAATTAGTACTCCATGACCCTGCTTACTGTAGTGTTAGAAATAAATTTGTAATTTACTTAAATAGCATAAATGTAAATTTAGAAATTAAGCGAGAGGAAACACAAAAATGTCATTTATGACTTACAAAATAGAAAGCATTACAATTATAGTAAAAACTAAAAATGCATTGTTAATATTCTTGAAATAGAATATACTTGGTTATTTCCAGAATAATCAGAAAGAAAAAAAACTAATCCTTTAATATGAGTACATCTTGAAAATTAGAATAAATGGGCATATATCGAATACATTATAATTTAACCTTGCTGGTATTAAATAACCTTAACTTTCATAATCCTATAAGAAATCATAGCAGTGATCACCCAACAACTAATACTGTAGTGTCACTAAGCACTAATTCACGTTCTGTAAGTAATTGCATATTTAAGTTCCTATTTCTTTTTTTCCCCATTATGAAGTTTATTTCATAGTGTTATTGTTCAACACACTTACTTTTTAATATATTTTAAATTATTAAACATTTTCATATATCATATATCATTTCTCAATCCAATTTAGAGTCATTTTCCTTTCCATGGCCCCCACCCCCACCCCACCTGAGTTCATGCACTCTGCCATACATGTTCTTTTTCTGAGTCTTTCCAGAGTTTTTTTCAAAGCAGATGATTATTGTTTTGGGGAGAACTTCACTGTTTCAGTCTTTGTTGTTCCAGTTCTTTTGTTGCCGTTCCTTCTATATCTATCTATCTATCTATCTATCTATCTATCTATCTATCTATCTATCTCTCTATATACACACACACACGTCTCACCTTTACTAAAATTATGTCATCTGAAAATAAGCTGTATGTTAATTCCAAATCATATTTCAGGATTCACATTTTTCCATTTTGATTTTATATTACTCTAAAATATGCATACGTACCCTCCACACATATACCAAAACTCCAAAGTCTGAAAATAAATTGTAAGTTAATTCTATAACTGATTCACAGTATATGAGCACAGTTACTTTTAGATAAGAAGGCATATAACATTAATGCTGCTCAGTTTTCATTATGACTAGATTCTTGGTGCTAGCATCCAGAGATGAGGGATCCTATTTGTCATTTGTTTTTCTGGGATTGTGTTACTTCACTTAACATAATATCTTCTAGTTTCATCCATTTACCTGCAAATTTCATGATGTCATCTTTCTTTACCACTGTATAGAACTCCATTGTGTAGATGTGCCACATTTTCTCTATCCACTTGTTGGTTGAGGGGCACTTGGGTTGGTTCCAGCTCTTCGCAATTGTGAAGACAGCTGCAGTAAATATGGCTGTGCATGTATCTCTACAGTAGGATGAGTCTTGTGGGTACATACCCAGGAGTGGTAGTAATTGGTCAGGTGGTAAGGTTATTTTGAGTCTGTTAAGGCTTCCCCACACTGCTTTCCATAGAGGTTGTATGAGTTTACATTCCCACCAGCAGTGGATGAGTGTTCCCTTTTCCCCACAAACTCTCCAGCATTCCTATTTCTTACAACAATTCCAGAGCCAATTGCTACAGCATTCATGTTTCATTTAGTATAACTGGACATGCTGGTCCCCATACCAGGCACATTAATGCCACAGAATGCAGTTTCATTCGCAAACATTGGTGCAACCCACTAAAATTAAACACTGACAAAGTATGTCTATGAGTGAGAAATGTTTTCTAGAATTTATTCCAGGAAGGTATGGATGATGTGTTACTAAATTGAGCCTCACATTATTAACTGCAAGTATATACCCTAAAGGGAGAAGTCACATGAAGACATCTACCAAAGAAATATAAGAATTAGTGAAAAGCCAAACTCTTGATAAAACAGCGATCCTTATCAAAAGATACAAAAATGAGCAACAGGAAAACTTCACAGCCAATACTTTAATCACGGGACACTGAAGCTGTTATGCTTTTTTGATTCTGGTATACCAAATAAGAGATTATCAATAATGGCTATAATATGCTGTTCAAGTCCTTAAAATGATCACTGTGGTACTATGAACGTCTTACATTTGTACATTTGAATACAAGATGTAGTGCTTGTAATGATGTAAAATTTAACAACAAGAACACAAACCATTTCCTCATCATTTCTCTGCTATTCATTTATAATAGTACTATGCTAAAGCTAACTCAGAAAAAGATGGCTGTGATTCAGGGAGTAATTGATAAATACATAAAGAAATTGACTTTTCATAAAATATCAAACAAAATTTCCATTAATTGAACAATAAATGTCCTAGCAACATAAGTAGAATTAGAGCACAATGGATCTGTAGGATCCACTTTTTATCCCTGTAGTGTAATGGTGTGTCTTCCAATCAGCACTTTCATTCTCTCTATTCTTCCTCAGCAACATCTTCAGATGAACACCTGTCCATTGCTGTTTCTATGGCTTTGAGATTTTTGGTTCCTATAGATAAGATCATAGTGTTTGTGTGTCTGCACCTCACTTGTTTCATTTAACATAATGTCCTCCAGCTCCATATTGTGTGAAATGGTGAGACTTCCTTATGTTGGATGGTTGCCTGCCATTTGAGTATGCATGGATCACATTTCATTATCCACTGGTCCAGTGACAGACATCTACGAATTCCATCTCTTGGCCAACATGATGATCCTGAAGAAAACAGATTGCCTCTTTGTACTGAGTTCAGTTATTTAGTATATGGGTGAGTACACAATACTTAATATGACACAGGAGTGTCTAAAGGAATGTGATGCTGTATATAATCCCAAACTCAGCCTGGGATATTAAAAAAAAAACTTAGAGCACAGCACTATTTATATCAATAAGTGAGTCACTTTATTAATTCTTCAGGGAGAAGACAGATGATTTGAGCAAATAAGACCACTTAAACATTGAAGATAGTCTTACAAAAAAAAATGGTCATTAATGCTGGCTCACCTTAATCAATCCTTTAGTATTCACAGCTTCTAACCCTTGCCTATGTTGCTTTCATTTTTTCACTAGAATACTTTGAATATTGTTCAATATGGTAAGAATTTTAGAAATCCATAAAGAGACTTCACTTTTCCCCTTCATTTAAAAAATATAATTGATGTCCTGGAGAGATGGCCTAGTGGTTAAGAGCGCTGACTGCTCTTGCAGAGGACCCGGGTTCAATCCCCAGCATCCGCATGGCAGCTGAGAACCGTCTTTAACTCCAGTTCCAGGGGAATCCGACACCCTCTTCTGACCTCCACCGCATTGAATGACACAGGTGCACAAACCTACATGCAGACAGCACATTCATACACATACAAAATAAATAAAGTAAAAAAAACAACAAAAAAAAATCAGTAATGGTTAGGGTATGTTGACAATCTACCCCGTCTACTCTGGATTTTTGATTGGCTTGATCTTCTACAAGTCTTGGGTAGGTAACCACAGCTGCCTTAAACCATGATTAGGTCATGTCATATTCAAAAGACAGCGTTCCACAGCTTTTCTCCATATCCTTGCCCTCTATCATTTTTTTCCACATAGGCTTTTAGAATGTACCCTGAGCTTTGTGTGAGGGAGTGTGACATAGGTACCAATAGTAGCTGGGGGAGAGGAGAATTTCGTATGGCCCAATTTTGTACACTTCATGTATAAGTAACTTAAGTTTATGCTTACTATATTATAAAATTTTCATGGGTAAAATAGGAAAAATGGGTGTATTTTAATTGGAGATGGACTAGAAAGGCGAGAGACAGAGTGAGACAGAGACAGGGTGAGAGAGAAGAGATAAATAATGCCTAGCTGGTGTGAAAAATCTTGGGGGAAATGTAGTACTGCAAAAGCCTACTGAAAAATTATACCTACATGAATCCATGTGTATAGGTGAAGGCTATAAAACAAGAAACAGTGTGAGACAGGTAAAACCTCCCTTTGAGTTGTTGGCCAGGGTACTCCAAGAGACTCCTAAAATTATACAGGCTATTGCCACAGCCTTTGAGTGTCTCCCAAAACCTGAGGTAAGATCCCATGGCTGGAAGATGGAATATACTTCAAACACAGTGCTTGGAGAAATGGAACTGGACCCTACCTGGAAGCCATCCTCATGAAGGCTAGCACTCATAGTTTTAGAAGACACTATGCATACTGCTAAGGGAGAACATCAATTTATGGTCCAACTCCAAAGATAAGGCCTAATAGCCACAATAATTACTGACACAGAAAACTAAATTTGGACAATATTAGCACTTTTACCTTGGGGATAATCATCAGGTACCTAATTGGACATAAAGCTCACTCAGTGGGAGGAAACCCTTGTGTAATACGGTAAACTTAGCCAAATACACATGGCTGGATGAGTTGTAGATATGAGAGAAAAACATAAGGCTGTCACATCCCTATACACATTGCTAAATTGGATCCTTGTATTTATAGATGAGTATGCCAGTCATCACTCATCACAGAGGACTCTTTTGCAACAGATGGAGACTATTAAAGAGTTCCATATCTGGTCACACCTAGAGATTGTCTATGAGATGCCCAACCCTAATTGACACATCTACAATGGAAACTCTACAACTACAGATCACATAACATAGTAGAACAAGTGGTAGAGAGAATCCTAATGCATCTCTCAACTCTCCAGTGAAGCTCCCTCATGCAACATAGGGCCATGAACACAAAAGGCCACAGCCTATGGTCAAAGTGTAGAGAAATAGAGAATGAGTGCCCGTCCCTGCACAGTACTCCTATATAAAACTTCACCCACTTAGGGCTCAGGGACTATTGTGGAAGCTGGGGCAGAAAGAGTCAGGGAAGGAGGTGCATGACCACATGGAAACAGCATCCTACAGGTTCCGGAAACCTTGCTCATATGAACTTAGAGCCATGGTGTCAGCATGTGCAAGCCCCATGCAAACTCAAGCAGAGGAAAACCCAGCATAGAACTCGGGAAATGAGCAATAGGCCCCAATATTCTACAAAGAACTATTGGCAGATGAGCACTTCTGGGCAAGGAAGAGCCAATTTTTTTTCACTAAAATTTAAACTTTTAAGATCTTCTTTATAGTCATCAATCCGCTTATTCTGTAAGATTAAGATCCTAACTCTATAATATCACTTAAACGTAATTAATTCCAAAAAAATTTCTATGTTCAAATATAATCACGGTAAATGCTTGGGTTTAAACATGTAAATTTATAGAGAAAAAAAATTCAAAACAGAGCTATAATTATTGTTAATTTGAATATTTATTTCACATGCTATACAAACTTGAACATGCAACAATATTTCTTCTTTATTAAATATAGGAACTGCTTATAAGATGAACATTTATTCGACTTGTTCATGTGTAATTCTTTTTTTTTAATATTTTGTAAAAAAATTTTATTTATTTCTGTATGTGTATGAATGTATTGTCTGCATGCAGGTGAGTGCACCTGTGTCCTGCAATGTGGCGAAGGTCAGAAGAGGGTGTCGGATTCCCCTGGAACTGGAGTTCTCCAGGAATTGGAGTTTCAGACGGTTCTCTGCCGCCATGTGGGTGCTGGGGATCGAACCCTAGTCCGCTGTAAGAGCGGTTGGCGCTCTTAACTGCTAGGCCATCTTTCCAACCCGTTCATGTGTAATTCTATACTGTGTAGTTTATTTCTTAGGAAAGGCATTCTTCACAAAGTTTTACCAATGATTAATTATCCATCTTAAGTGTCCCTCATTTGTGGATACTAGTGGCAAATCTCTCTTTAAAAGGCAAACTGAATAAATCCTTTTTATTTCCTTGTTGTTTTAGTAAATATAATACCTGATGTTACTCATCAACTTGCTATGTAATGTAGGAATGTAAAGTAATATTGTTTCTTGCATACAACTCTACTATCAAAATGTGAATCCTTAAACATGTTCTGGAATTAACCTATAGTTTATTTTCAGATGTCATAATTTGGTATATCTCGCGTCCATATAGGCATATTTTGGAATGATACAAATTGGAAAGAACAACAATAACAACAAAGACTGGGTCAAAGAACCTGCTGAAACAGTAAACTTCTGCCCAAAATAGTAATCTTCAGTATCAAAAAAATTTTTTTAAAGACGGAGGAAAAGATGAAAGACATGTATGGCAGAATGCATGAACTGTGGCTGGGGCAAGGAAAGCGAATTGGGTCTCAATTTGATTAAGAAATGTATGAAATGCAAAAACTTCAATAAAAACAAGATATAAAAATATGCATGACTACTTATAGATAATGGAAGGTCAGTGTGTGCTTCACACGTATAATCTCAGCATTCAGGATTTGAGCCCACTAGGGGTACACAGCAATAACTTTCCTCTAAAAACAAATAGAGGCCTGTAAAGATGGACAGATGGATTGTGTAGGCCACCACTCCTGGGCCTGGCTAGTAAGCCACATTGCTCAATTTCTTGCTGCACCATCAACACGGTGCCCTTCGTGGCAACAGCTGCATGCAGTCCCCTCACCGTGATTAGTGCTTCCCCTTCCCGTGTTGGGCTTGTAAACAATGCGTAATAATCTAAAAAAGCAAGAGTAGGCTGAGGTCTATGTAACTGTATGATTGGATATCCTCTGAGGCATTCTGTGTTGATTGGTAGAAGCTTCCTACATACCCTGTACTGGAAAATGTGTTGAGTTTCACCATCTGGGGGGTAGGGGTGGGGAATCAGTCACAGTAATGGAAAGGAGCATTACAGAAAAATATCTCTTCTTAACTTATTATTCTTTAAATGTCATGATGAGAAAAGTTTGATAGGCAAACTACCCCAATATGCAACCAGAGGAAAGAAAGACAGTCATGAGCACAGTAACAGGGAATACCCCACAGAATGAAGTGTAGAAAGCCATTTCTCTACTTCTTGCCAACTGTGAACTCTGGCAAATTATCCAACATGTATAAAATAGAGATAATAAATCTCCTTATTGGCCTGTGATAAGATCCAAGTGAAATTACATATATATGTAATGTACATATATATGAGTTTTAAGAAAATAAAGTATTTTCCAAATGTAAAAACAAACAAACAAACCAAAAATGTTTCTTACAAATGGGAAGCAATCTAGTCAGATCTTACTGCAAGCCTGTATGTTTTGTTTTTGTTTGTTTGTTTAAAGTTTTATATATATACATATATATATATATGTATATAGGTATATATGGAATTAAACAATTCAGATCATTTTATGGACAGGTAAAGATGCATGTTTTTGTTAAACTTGTCCTCAGGATGCATCTGTTTGTTGCTAGAAACTATCCTGTTACATTGTTTTAACACAATTTGTCCACTTATCAGCAAAAGAGCAGCTGATAGGAGTCATTAACATTTGGGGGCATTGGAGAGTGAAGCAATTTATTTATCTCATGTTAGGCTTCTGTGTTGACATATTTATGAATTTGTGGTATGAATTGCTAACATTTAGGGACATTAAAGAACATGGGGCTGGAGAGATGGCTCAGCAGTTAAGAGCACTGACTGCTCTTGCAAAGGACCCCGGTTTGATTCCCAGCACATACATGGCAGCTAAGAACCATCTTTAACTCCAGTTCCAGGGGAATCTGATGCTCTCTTTTGACATCCTGACATCCGTGGCATTGCATGACACGGGTACACCAACCTACTTGCAGACAGTACACTCATACACATAAAAAACTAATTTTTTAAATTTTATTTATTTATTTTTTATTTCCCACTTCTTATTTTTTTTATTGATGCTTTGTGTATTTCATACATCTTTATCCAATTCAGTTCAGGCGTATATCCCCTTCCCTTCACCCCGCCCCACCCCTACCCATCCCAGATCATGCATTCTGCCGTGACTTTTCTGCATCTTTCTGGGTTTTTTTGCTGTTGTTTTGTTTTCATTTTTTTTTAACAATAAGTGATAATTTGTGAGTACATGCATCCTTCATGTCGAACCAATTTGCGAGCAGTTGTGCCCAAACTCATACAGCTCATGGGTCCCACCATCCAGCAGGGGGGGTCTTGTATGTTCAATCAGGTTGATCAAATGAGTGTCCAGTCTATATTGTTGTAGTTTCACCTTTCACCCCAATCGCAGCCCTTACATTCTACCACGCCTCCTCTAATTTTATTTATTTTTATGTGTATGAGTGTATTGTCTGCATGTAGGTTTGTGTACCCGTCTCGTGCAATGTTGCGGAGGTCGGAAGAGGGTGTCTGACTCCCCTGAAACCGGAGTTAAGGATGGTTTTCAGCCATACCTATGTGGGGGCTGGGGATAGAACCCGGGTCCTCTGCAAGAGCAGTCGGCGCTCTTAACAGCTAGGCTATCTCTCCAGCCCATAAATAATTTTTTTTTTAAAAAGAACAAAACTATCTGTATCCCCCCCCCCTTTTTTTTAACCCAGGAGTCTCCAGAAGACAGTTGTATTATACATAACTATAGGGTGGAATCAAGGCACAGATTTCATCAAATTCACCCATGTTGTTTTGGATGACTATATATGATTAACTTGGGAAGCAAACTTAATTTTTCCGTTAAATCATCTTAAAGAGAATGCTACAAGATGATACTGTACAACAGAGAAATTATAGAGAACATTTGTATGTGCCAATTCCAAAGTTATTACTCTACACTTTTTATGTAAAACAAATGTGGACAACAGCGATTTATATCTCCATTTAACTCAGATGCATTACCTTTGTTTTCAGAGTCTGTAAACCAATGTTGTTTAATATACAAATATTTACTTTTACTAAGTCCTAGGACACAATGTATCCTGTAGACAGTGTCTAGGCAAAACTGGGTACTTATTTGAACTCACATCAATTATATATTCATTAATCGAATATACACCCGTGTCCTTCTCCCACCCCTCCCCCCTTCCCAATTCACCATTTCTGTCCGTTTTCTGATGCAGTCTTTCTGTTGTTGTTCTTTTACTATGCATCCATCTCCACGAGAAATATTTATATCTGGGTTATTGGTACTAGCATCCACATATGAGGGACGCCATTTGTCGTTTGTTTTTCTGGGACTGTGTTACTTCACTTAGCATAATGTCTTCTAGCTCCATCCATTTACCTGCAAAGTTCATGATGTTGTCCCTCTTTACTGCTGCATAGAACTCCATTGTATACATGTACCACATTTTCTCTATCCACTCGTCAGTTGAGGGGCACCTGGGCTGGTTCCAGCTTTTTGCTATTGTGAACAGAGCTGCAATAAACATAGCTGTGCATGTATCTTTGCAGTAAGATGTGTCTTGTGGGTATATACCCAGGAGTGGTATGACTGGGTCAAATGGAAGGCTCATTTTGAGTCTTCTAAGGGTTCTCCACACTGCTTTCCATAGTGGCTGTACAAGTTTACATTCCCACCAGCAATGGATGAGTGTTCCCCTTTCCCCACAACCTCTCCAGCA
>VZQC01001040.1:585629-690038 GCA_009823505.1 Rhizomys pruinosus
CCCCATCCCAGATCATGCATTCTGCCATAACTGTCCTGCATCTTTCTCTCAGTTTTTTTAATTTTTTAGCAATAAGTGATAATTTATGCGTACAAGCATCCTTCATGTAAAACCAATTTGTAGGCAGTTGTGCCCAAACCCACACAGCCCATGGGTCCCACCATCCAGTGGGGGGGGGGTGGGCTTGTATGTTCAATCAAGTTGATCAAATGCGTGTCCAGACTATATTGCTGTAGTTTCACCATTCACCCCAATCGCAGCCCTTACGTTCTACCACGTCCCCTCTTCTGCAGATTGTTCCCTAGGCTTAGAAAAGGGGCACAGGTGGATGAGAAGCAAAACAGTCTACTTTCTCTGGAGCTGTTGTCTCAGACTCTGCTCAATTCTGCCTGTTTCCTTTCATGGGCTGACAGTTTGTCCAGGAATAATTTTTCGATCCTACTAATGAAGCATAAACAATTAGATATATAGGTATTTAAACAGTACTAATAGTTATGGTAGATTACTTTGGTATAGATTCTCTCCTTGGAGGAATAACCCATGGCTGATGCCACAAGCTTACATCCTCTAATGGTTAGGAGATGTTATAAGCCACAGTCAGACCCTGTCATATTTAACAGAAAAAAAATGTATTTCATGGATTAACATACCATCCAAACATCTGTGTCTATCTTTTCAACGTGGAACAGAGATGTCTACTTGAGCATTCTCCTTTTAAATTTTAGTCAGATTACTTAACTCTAAACTTGAACTAATAATTACCCCTTATTTATCATAAAACCTGCAGTGGAACCGAGTTTTAAAAATGTATTAATGTGCTTATAGATTGGTATACTTGGAAAGGACAGATACAATGAAATTGCCCTGACCCTTCTAGATAATATGCTAACCCCAGTATCTGCTTCTCTTGGTGAGCTACATATTTTTCTCTGAATACTTTATGGCAAATGTAGTTTTCCCACTAAAAATGCAAAGAGCTTTCATATTCTTTGTCTCTATAGGAATTTGATAATGGCTGGAGACACTAATTTTCTGGACTACGGAAGTGAGCTTGTTCTACTTCTAACCCTGGAATGAAGAAAGTAAAGAAATTAAGCTAAAGAATCTCTCTTAACACTATCATAATGCTTTTATGATCTTAGTATTCTAATTCTAATTCTAATACCTGAAAACTGCTCTAAATTTGGTACTCATTGACTTAAGAAATATTATATGTTGTGGCAAGGGGGTGTTGCTAAAATTCCTTCTGTGAGGTGCAAGAGATGTCCAGCCCCCTACTCCTTCCATCCCTAAGACAAAATCAGGCAGGATTTACCAAACCAATGATTTTACTTATAGGGAAGTGGGTGAGGGGTTACTTTCCAGAGTTTGGAAGCTCCCATAATAAGGCCGCTCTAGGAAGTATACATCCTGGCCACTATACAACATGGCAAGAGTGCCCATGTCTCTCCCACTTCCTCTGCTTATATTTTTAGTCCTTCCCCCTCTTGCAACTAGGGCCAATTCGTTGGTTGGGAGGTGCATCTAACTGACTCTCCCCGTCTTTTTTTCCTTGAGGTCTATTGTATGTGATGATGGTCATACTGTGTGAGCTGACTATGGGGATGATGACCTTAGTACCAGTGGAGAAGTACAAAGGGTAAAGGTGCTGGGAGGGCTGTGGGCCATATTGGTGATAGGCTGGTGGGGGGGGGAGGCAGGGCAAGATTGAGGTTTTGCACAATTGCTGTAGTATTAGAAATTCCCATGGACACGTTGTAAGGAAGTTGGAGCATATCATCATCCTTAATTTCTTTATTTGCTTCATTTCAGGGTGGGAATGAAAAGCAGGCCGATTACTCCATAAAAGATTTGGGCATTCTCTAAGCATTTTAAACAGCTTAGCTCAATAAGTACTTTCCAGGCTCAGGCAGGGCATTTTATCCAAGGGATAGCATAGTGATTGTAGAAAACACACAGAAGTAAAACCATGTTAAAGGTTGTGTCAACATGAAGGAAAAACATACTTTCACTAGAGGGAATGTGGAGAAATATAAACATCATTAAAAGGTGAATAATCACTTAAAAGGACAGGTTAGCATAACCACACTCTGTCTTCATTGCCTGCTGAACAAGGAGAAAGGATGACTGTCTCTCAATACATTTTGGTGTTGAATGATCACACCTAGCCTTTAATATGTTGTAAAACATAGCTTTAAAATATATTATCGGGCTGGAGAGATAGCCTAGTGGTTAAGATCACCAACTGCTCTTGCAGAGGACCCAGGTTCGATCCCCAGCACCCACATGGCAGCCCAGAACTGTCTGAAACTCCAATTCCAGGAGAACTCCAGTTCCAGGGGAATCTGACACCCTCTTCTGACCTCCGTGGCATTGCACTACACGGGTGAACAAACTTACATGCAGACAGTACGTTCATACACATACAGAAATAAATAAAATTAATAAAAATTTAAAATAAAATAAAAAAATATTATCGGGCTGGAGAGATAGCCTAGTGGTTAAGATCACCGACTGCTCTTTCAGAGGACCCGGTTTCGATCCCCAGCACCCACATGGCGGCCAAGAGCCGTCTGTAACTCCAATTCCAGGAGAACTCCAGTTCCAGGGGATCCGAGACCCTCTTCTGACCTCCAGGGCATTGCACGACACGGGTGCACAAACCTACATGCAGACAGTACATTCATACACATACAAAAATAAAATAAAATAAAATAAAGTAAAAAGATATTATCTAGGAATATATTGACATTTTCAACCAGCGTAAAACTGACAAATCATATTTAAGTTTTTCTTTCCAAATTTTAAGAAATGTGTATGAATATGGTGTGCTTCAGGCAAATTTTGCTATAACTAACTAAAAAGAACCTGTAATAGAAATGATACAGAATTTGAACATATTTAAAATGATAAATGTTCCACTTTACTCTTTTCCTGGTTGGCCATTGTCCACCAATAATCAAAGCTGTAAAACTTTGAGAAGATACCCCTGGTACAAAAGTTGTTTCCTGGATGGATCGCTGAGCACCTCTGAGCTCTCATCCCCACTTGACAGGACCAGACTCCACACAGCCTTTACAGTCCACATGTCAGTATTATACTTACTGACCTTCAAGTTGCCAGTTTGAAAATACAGAAAAAATATTAAATTGTTGTATTAAAAAATTTGATCAGTAAGATAGCTCATTGAGTTCAAGGTACCCTTTACCAAGCCTGATAACTTGAGTTTAATTGCTAGGATCCACATCATGGAAGGAGAGAAGTGGTTCCTGCAAGCTGTCCTCTGAGTTGTACCATACTTAATTCCTGATACAGCACTACCACAAACACACTTACACAAATAAATACATGTAATAAAAATTTAAACTTTATTTCAAACTCTGAACTTCAAACTTCAACTAACAATACAGGTAAGGTAAGAGCTATAAGAATTTGGTATCCTCTGAACAGAGTGACTTTTCTTGTTGACAGTGACATGAAGCAAAATCACTGGAGAATTATTTCTCAGACCATGCAAGAGTAAACTTTTAAATATAATTTCCATTTATCTTAATATGAGTTCTATTCCCCTCAACCTTATCTGAAGATGACCTTGAACTTCTGGTTTTCTGCCTTCACCTCCTAAGTGCTTGGATTACATGTGTTTATGGAGATGCAATGCTAAAGATCAAACCAGGGCTTTGAGCATTCTAGCCAGGCATTCTACAAATGGAGCTACTTCTGTATCGCTCCTTAAGTCTTAAAAGTCTCTTCTGTGAGTAGAACTCACAAGCTTTCTTAAGAATAAGGAAGTAGTATGTTGTGGTCTTGTGATATTACATCTTATGTTTTCTAACTCTGAGGGAATCTCTGCCTCTTCTTATTTTGTCAGTTTGTATTTGTTGTTTCCTGATACCATTTTCTTCATGAACACAAGAGCTTTGCACTCTGTTTCTTTCTGTAGCTGCAGATATCATTTCAGCTAGCTCTTCTCCAATCCATGTCACTTTAGTGTTTAGCAAACTGCAGCAAGAGAGAGAGCAGGCATTTTCAGCATTATGCTCCCTGCAGGGTCTCTTGCAATAGCCCAGCTCTACTGTAGATGAGTCAGAACTATTTTTACACTTTGACTTGTGTATATAATGGATTTATTTGTCTCAGCAGGTAGCTTCAGCCCCATTATTATAATATGAGCACCTAATCCGATTTTTCAAGTTGCTGTGTGGAGATGAATTCTATGATGGTCTTTAACAGAAATGAAGTAATTAATTAGCAGAACCAGGGTGAGGCTCACCTGCTGTTTTTCTGGATGGACCCTGGATACCAGAGCCATGTCTAGCCTGGTAGAGACCAGTCTCAATTTAAATTTCATCTCCATGATGAGTTCCTTGGGTGGTGTTGCCCTCAGCAAAGCATGTAACAGCTTTTAGCACAGAGCAGCATGGGCTGAGCCTGAGTGACTACACACAAGTCCACCTCAATGACCACTCAACACACTCTCATTGCAGCACATGCAGCTGGTCCAGAGGCCACAGATGATCGAATCTCAATATAGAAGGTGTTTTTTTTTCTTCGTCTCCCTTTAAATAATATCACTCTTTGTGTTAGTTTTCTTAACTTTTGGCTACAGTTAGCATCTTCAACTCTGTATTGGATAATTGCAAATAGGTGTGTTATGGAAAATCATTTATTAAATTATTAAACTTTATAATTTTTCTTCAGTTTTATGAAATTACAAATTCTGATAGGAAAATTGTATGTAGGTTTCTAGTGCCACCTATAAACATTCATTCATGGTGTATATAGAAGAACAGAACTGCCAGGTTTACTGTTTTTAAAGCCTTCAGCTTTATAAAGTGATAGTAAATCATTGTCCTAAGTATTTACAGTTATATCTGTTTGAACAGAATATTAGAGTTCCTATTTCTTTATATCCTTGCTAACAAAACTTTGATGTTTTAGGAACTGTTAATTTAGAATAATTATTGGACAATACTTTAAAATCAGTATTTTAATAATTTTATAGCCTCATGTTCACATTTCAATAATTCACGGAACTTCCCTAAGGCTCAGGGAACTTTGTGGAACAGGGGCAGAGTAAAGAAAGAGCCATAGGATGGGGAGTGTGAACACTCTCTTCTAGACATGGCCTGGCTGCTGCAATCCTGAGCTCCCAGCAGCTGCAGTGACCTACACTGCATCAAGGAACTCAAAATTACAGCACAGAGCTGAAGCTCTTCTGAGGCCCCACCCCCAGCTGAGGAGTTTTATTGGCAGTTGCTAGCTACTAGGCAAGGGGGAGTTACTTTGCTTTACCAGTATGGCCACTGACAGTTCCCCTGTGACTCAACACCCATGCACATATAGAAAGCACTAGTTGGACTGAGGGCATTAAAACACAAAAGAACAAAGGACTTTATGAAATTAAACAAATAACTTTATAGTTAGAAAATATTATTAATTGTTGATGTAATTTTAGGAAGAGATTCCTGTCTGCTACATTAGAGTTAAACAGTCACCATCACAGTATCTTCCTATGGTTTTCCTTCTGCTAAGACCTTGAGTTAGCTTGCATAATGGGTATGTGTAGCCTTCCTTTCTGGAACCTTCTTCATATCTGGTTAGGACACATGAGGAGACAAATGAACAACTTAATATACTAAGCAGACTTGCTGGTCACTTGCTAGCAACCAGTTATCAGAGGAAGTTGAGAATATATGTACAGTTTTAAAACTCCCAACATCTGGCTGGTTGCTTTGGCCTGGACAGACTGACACCCATCCTGGCCATGCTTCCTCAGCTATGTGATGGTCACATAGCTACAGTTTATGACATTGGAGCTGACTAGTGACATCAAAGCAAGTACTGTCATTTGACCCACTGTGCAGTGTAGGAAAAAAAATGCAACCCTTATTGGAAATCTCGTAACTGAACTAATTCACATCCATAGGATAACTTGAGAAGTCAAGCTCCTTTGGGCATATTTAATGCATTTATGAACATGACATATAGTTTGTTCAGCCAGGGTATGTACGCTGTCATTTGTGTAATGTCAAAGCATAACAGTTTGAATGGTTTTTAACATAATGAATGAAAACTAAGTCATTCGTTTTTCTTTAGGCACGAGCTCTAATGCTTTTTTCATGATACTGTCCTTGAGTCATGAGCAAATATCCTTTTGAATTGAGAATTTGAAAATATAATTCTGAGAGCATATTCCCAGCAAAGAAAAATGCTGTTTAAAGCCTAAAAATCAAAACAAGTAAGAACCCTTCTTTAATTATAAGTATAAAAACATACATATGTAGTTCATATCAAAACAGTCCTTTGTTCAATAAAATCCTTTATTTTATTAAGCCTTTAATATTGAGAGATCATTGCCTGGCTGGAATCAGAACTTGTGATAAGTTTTTCTTTGTACTTTCAGGACTGTGGTGATCAGTCAAACCACAAACAATACTCGTTGACTCTGGAGGGATCCCTCTTGATTTCTGCATGCCAGATGGGAAAGCAAAGGCTGTTTTATCTGACAAGTTTTGTTTCCAAATAAATTCTATGAAGCCAAGATGAACTGTCAACAATTTAATCTTAAATCTTAAAATGTATCCATTTGCTGTAATATATCTTTAATAAGTTGACCATTTAAAAATAAAATATTTTTTTCAAAGTCAATTTTTTATTCAAGTTTTATGCATTTCATACAACATTTCTTAATCAAATGTAGACTTATTCCCCCTTCCTTACCCCCCACCCCAACAGGGCTTATGCATTCTGCCATACATGTCTTTCATCTTGCTCTCAGTCTTTTTTAAGTTACTTAGTAACAAATCTGACCAAACACACTAAAATCTCTACAATGAAAATCTTAAATCCCTCAAGAAGGAGATTGAGTAAGATACTAGAAGATGGAAAAACCTCCTATGCTCATGGACTGGAAGAATTAATATAGTAATAATGATCAGCCTACCCAAGGTAATATACAGATTCAATGCAGTCCCAATTATAATCCCCACGAGCTTCTTCACAGACCTAGAAAAAACAACCTAAAGTTCATATGGAGAAAGAAAAGACCCCAGATACACAAAGCTACCCTGAACAAAAAGAGCAATACGGAGGGTGGATCTCTGTACCAGACTTCAAACTATATTACAGGGCTATAGTCATAGAAACAGCCTGGTATTGGCATAAAAACAGACCTGTAAATCAATGGAACAAAACTGAGGTTCTAAACCTGAGAACATCCAATTTCAGCCACCTCATATTTGACAAAGGGGCCAAGAAGACTCAATGGAGGAAAGACAGCAAATGTTGTTGGCATAACTGGATCATCACTTGTAGAAGAATAAAACTAAACCCCTACCTCTTGCCATGTACAAAGATCAACTACAAATGGATCGAAGACCTCAATGTGAAACCCAAAACTCTGAAAATGATAGAAGAAAATGTTGGTAATAATCTACAAGTCATAGCCATAGGAAAGACTTTCTAAATCAGACAGCAGCTGTGCAAACAATAAGGTCAACAATTGACAAATGGGACCTTATTAAACTCAAGAGCTTCTGTACAGCAAAAGAAACAATAAAGTGCTGGGCATGGTGGTGCACGCCTTTAATCCTAGCACGTGGGAGGCAGAGGCAGGCGGATCTTTGTGAGTTCAAGGCCAGCCTGGCCTACAGAGTAAGTTCCAGGACATCTGGTGCTACAGGGAGACCCTGTCTCGAAAAAGATGGAAAAAAACAAAAACAAAAACAAAACAAAACAAAACAAACAAACAAAAAAAAACGGAAAAAAAGAAACAATCAATGAAGTGAAGAGAAAACCCACAGTGTGGGAAGAAATCTTCACCAGTGATACATCTGATAGAGCATTAACATCCAAAGTGTATAAACTACTCAAAAAACAAAGGAGGAAGAAAACAAATGACCTACTCAGAAGATGCTGGCTAGGATCAAGAAAACAAATGATACCAAGTGCTGGAGAGGTTGTGGGGAAAGGGGAACACTCATCCACTGCTGGTGGGAATGTAAACTTGTACAGCCACTATGGAAAGCAGTGTGGAGAACCCTTGGAAGACTTGGAATGAACTTGCCACCCGACCCAGCCATACCACTCCTGGGCATGTACCCTCAAGACTCATGCCACCACAGAGATACATGCACATCCATGTTTATTGCAGCTCTCTTCACAATAGCAAGGAGCTGGAACCAACCTAAATGTCCCTCAACTGACGAGTGGATAGAGAAAATGTGGTACATCTACACAATGGAGTTCTATGCAGCAGTAAAGAAAGACGACATCACAAGCTTTGCAGGAAAATGGCTGGAGCTAGAGGACATCATGCTGAGTGAAGTAACACAGTCCCAGAAAAACAAATGATGAATGGTATCTCTCATCTCTGGATGCTAGTGTCAATTGCCTAGTTGTAAGTATTGCTTGTGTAGTGCCCCCTGAGCTTTTGTCCAAAGCAGTTGGGCGTAATGCATATTGGAAATAACAACAACAACAACAACAGAAAGGACTGCATCAAAGAACTGAATGAAACAGTGAACTTCTGCTCAAAACAGTCAACTTCCTCATGGAGAATATTGAGAAAGACTGAGAAAGAGATGAAAAGTGTGTTTGGCAGAATGCATGAGCTCTGGTGGGGTGGGGGAATGGGCGGGAACACGGGTCTAGATTCGTTAAAAAAAAAAAAAAACAAATTTATGTGAAGTAAAGATCTGACCAAAGACTTCATAAATGAAAAAGTAAAGATGGCTAAGAAACATCTTAAAAACTGTTCATCATTGCTAATAATTAAGGAAATGCAAATTAAAACCACCTTAAGATTTCATTTTACTCCAATAAGACTAGCTATTATCCAGAAAACAAAGGATACTAAATGCTGGAGAGGTTGTGGGGAAAGAGGAACACTCATTCACTGCTGGAGGAAATGCAAACTCCTGTAACTCCTATGGAAAGCAGTGTGGAGAACTCTTAAAAAACTAAAAATGAGCCTACCACCTGACCCAGCCATACCACCCCTAGGTATATAACCACAAGACTCATCCGATGGCAGAGATACATGCACATCTATGTTTATTGCAGCTCTCTTCACAATAGCAAAGAGCTGGAAGCAAAACAAGTGTCCCTCGACTGAAGAGTAGATAGAAAAAATGTGGTACATCTACACAATGGAGTTCTATGCTGCAGTACAGAAACATGACATCATGAACTTTGCAGTTAAATGGATGGAATGTGAGCCCATTATGCTAAATAAAGAAACACAGTCCCAGAAAAAAAATGCTGAATAGTACCCGTCATTTGTGGAAGTTAGCACCAAATCCATAGTTGAAAGACAAGTTGAGAAAAGTTAGTTATATTTCTTTTAATCTGAAGGCAACTATGCTGTTATAATGTGACTTCCTTAATGGGCTCTGGAATTAACTGACCAATTATTTTCAGACTTTGTAATTGTGGTATATGTATGGAAGGTATGTATTCATATATTAGAGTAATATAAAATTAAACGGAAAAATGGGAACTCAAAGAAAAAAATAACTTCATATAAATACCTGTTATAAAACAAAGATATTGTGAATTGACCAAAAAAGAAAGGAAAAACAGCAAAAGCAAAAAACAAAAAATAATGATGCAGAAGTTTACTGTTTTGGACAGAATTTTACTGTTTCAGTCAGTTCTTTGACACAGTCTTTTTGTTGTTGTAATTCCTTCCCATTTTTACCACTCCAAAATATGCATATATACATGCCACAAAAATATCAAGATTATGACATCATAGGTTTTAGGAACCTCAGCTTATGATTTATTTTCTTTATTAGGCTGAAAGATGTCATGTTTTCCTTAAGGAAGTGTTTGAAGGCTCCTCCTTGGCAAGCCCAAACAACCATCAATCCTGCCCTTGTGCTCCACATTGTGGTTTTCCCTTCCCATGGTCAACCAAATGAGGTCCAGTAAGCACCACGTCCTGTCTTGATCCTCCCGTATTGGTCTCCATGATACAGCCTGCGTAGTCCAACAATGGCAATCAATACTCTGAAGAGACTGAAACCACAGTAGTAGCTCAGTCCACAAGCTGGATGTCTCAGCAGTCCCCATCTGCCAGTGAAGTTTTGGAGGATTCTTGGAGGGACATGAGTCTTCCATCCATATTGGTAGGTTGAAAAGCGAAGACAGGCAAAATGAAAGTGCTTTTTTCCTTTCTTTCTTTTTCTTTCTTTTTTTTTTTTTTGTTAATTTTTGTCTTTTTACTAAGATCTCAAGTTATGTACTTGACATAATTTCTCAGGCCTTACTGATTATTTATTTCTGGTTATACTTTCATTTTGGATGTTTAAGGCCACCCAGTTAGCCCAGATTAACCAAAGTTTTTGTTTTCTCAAGGTCAGTTGAGGATCTGGTCCTCAGGGGTCATTTGGGTTTTTGGGGGGAGCCCCTGGCTCCTTTTGGCTTTTCATTTACCAGTTCCATCCACTTGAGGACAAAGTCAGGTCTTGTTAGACCAGGCTTTCCTTTCTGAAGCATGAGCAGACTTTCCTCTTTGTAGACAGGACACTGGCTGATTCCCCATTAATGGATCTCGAAGACCTCCCTGCACAGGAAGACTGGTGACTTCACATCTGCAGGACATTTCAAGAGATGCCGCAGGCATGGTCCCCAGGGACTTAGTTGACCTCTGAGGGCAAGGAACAAAGTTATCCTGTAAATCCCTCTGCCAAATTGGTATGGGCCTTAAGTATGGTCCTTAAGCATCCAGACAGGCTAAGCTACACCAGCCTGATACTTTTAATTACTCTATAGCATTTTAGAAAATGCTTGGAGAAAAGCTCGAGCAAACTTCTATAAGAAATTCCGTATGTTCCAAAAACAAAGAAGTAAGTAAACAAATGACTCAGTCAAAAGATGGAGCAAAGATCTGAACAGAGACTTCACAAGTGAGGAAAAAAAGATGGCTGAGATACATCTTTAAAAGTGTTCAACACCACTAATAATTAAGGAAATGCAGATTAAAACCACCTTAATATATCATCTCTCTCCAATAAGACTGGCTAGAATCAAGAAAACAAATGGCACCAAATTCTGGAGAGGTTGTGGGTAAAGGGGAACACTCATCCATTGCTACTGGGAATGTAAACTCATACAACCACTATGGAAAGCAGTGTGGAGAACCCTTAGAAGACTCAAAATGAGCCTACCACCTGACCCAGCCATACCACTTCTGGGAATATATCCATCAGACTCTTACTACTTCAGAGATACATGTACAGCCATGTTTATTGCAGCTCTCTTCACAATAGCAAAGTGCTGGAACCAACCCAAGTCCCCTCAACAGATGAGTGGATGACAAAAATGTGGTCCATCTACACAGTGGAGTTGTATGCAGCAGTAAAGAAAGATGACATAATGAAGTTTGCAGGTAATGTATGGAACTAGAAGATATTATGTTAAGTGAAGTAGCACAGTCCCAACAAAACAAAGGATGAATGGTATCCTTCATCTGTGGATGCTAGCACCATGTACCTAGTCATGAGGCAAACTGAGTAACTTTAATGTTATATTCCTCCTGATCTGAAAACAACTGTGCTGTTATATTGTGAAACCCTAAACAGGTTCTAGAATTAACCTACCATTTATTTTCAGATTTTGGAATTCTTGTATATGGGTGGAGGGTATGTATGCATATTTTAGAGTGATATAAAATAAAAATGGAAAAATGCAAATTATGAAATATGATATGGAAATAGCATACAGTTTGTTTTCAGATGACATATTTTTTTAAAACATAGTATTTAAAGGTCAATTATGGATATTTTTCTTGTATTCTGGTTTAATGAAATTGCTAATATTATTTTAAATATTAACCCCAAAAAATGAGTCATTAATGTCTAAGAAGAAAGGACTAAAAGTCAGAATTAATTTATAAGTTTGTAGTAAGATAATATGTTCTGAAAATCCTGGAAACATACACAGTGGATAAAGAAGTATAAAAGGTGGCAGATAGGAGAAACTGAAAATGGGCATGGCAATGTCTGTTAGAGAATTGGTAAAATGTTTCCCTATCTGGGCTCCTGACAACTTCTTTCAGGACCTTTAAAAAATGGTTTTATTTTGTGTACTCATATATGTTGTGAACTGAAAAAAAAATGGCTCAGAGCTGGAGAGATGGCCTAGCGATTAAGAGCACCGACCACTCTTACAGAGGACCCAGGTTCGAGCCCCAGCACCCACATGGCAGCCGAGAACCATCTGAAACTCCAATTCCAGGAGAACTCCAGTTCCAGGGGAATCTGACACCTTCTTCTGACCTCAGCGGCATTGCACGGGTGCACAAACTTGCATACAGACAGTACATTCATACACATACAGAAATAAATTTTAAAAATTTATAAAAAATGGCTCATACCAATTTCACATTTACAGGGAAGGCGATTGAAGAGCATGTTGACTCCTATCTTCCTCCTGGCCTTGAGCTCACAGGCAAGAACTGTAGAACCAGGCTTAGGGCTGTGTGTGGCTAACTTCACAGTTCATGAACTGTTAAGCTTCATTCTTCCACAAATTCACCTCAGATGGGAACCTGGAACTGAAAGACCCTATAGTAATTGCAAAGTATACATTCTGGATTACCTTGAACTGTGTTAGGAAATCACAAGATTGTGTTTTAGAGACAAGGCTAAAGCTAACACATTTTCTTCTTCAAATCAATTTAAAAAAATCTTTATTTTATATATTCTTTGAAAAATTACTACATGTATAAAACTTATCATCACTCCCCCACTCCCTACATACTGTTGGACCCTCCTGGGTCCACTCCCAGCATATTTCCTTTTGATTATATATATATATATATATATATATATTATATACTATATATAAACATATATAAAAATATAAAAAAAAAAAAAAACTTTTTTTTAAATTCTTTAAAAATACTGGGACTATTTTAAAAAATTCAATCGGGAAGAGGTGTTGGGGAAAGGAGAACAAACATTCACTGCTGGTGGGAATGCAAATTCATGAAACTCTTATGGAAAGTAGTGTGGAGAACACTTAAAGGACGAAAAATGAACCTATCATTTGACCCAGTAATTTCTTCCACTCTGGATATAAGCTAAAAGATTCATCCTATTGCAGAGATTTCTGCACATCCATATTCTTTTTGCAAGTCGCTTTCACCAACAGGAAAGAGCTGGAAGCAAACCAAGTGTCACTTAAATGATGATAGATAAGTAAATATGGTACATGGTATACAAGAGGAGTTCTATGTAGCAGTTAAAGAAAGACAACATCGGGCTGAGGAGATGCGCCTACGCGTTTAAGAGCCACCGACGCTCTTGCAGTAGGACCCGGGTTCGACCCCAGCACCCACATGGCGGCTAAAGGAACCGTTCGTAACTCCATGTCCAGAGAACTCCAGTTCCAGGGGAATCCGAGACCCTCTTCTGACACTCCGCGGCATGCACGACACGGGTGCACAGACCTGCATGCAGACAGTACATTCATACACATACAAAAATAAATAAATGAAAAAAAAAATATTAAAAAAAAAAAAAGAAAGACAACATCATGATATTTGCAGGTAAATTGGTGGAAATAGAAGATGTTATGGTAAGTGAAGTAACACACTCTCAGAAAAACAAATGACATATGGTGTCCCTCATTTGTGGATCCTAACACCAAATCCTTATATGTAAGTCAAGGTGGACAATTTTTAGTAAAAATAATTCCACATTGACTGATATTATTATAGATATTGCTTGAAGTTTGTCTCTATTTTCCTGTTCTAAGATTTATGTGAAAGAATAAATCTCTTCCTTATAATTACATTAAACCAGCTGGGTATGGTGATGCATATTTTTAATCCTCACACTCCGGTGTCTGAGGCAGGCTGATCTCTGTGAGTTCAAGGCCAGCCTGGTCTACAGAGTGAGTTCTAGGACAGAAGGGACTACAGGGAGACCCTGTCTCAAAATACCAAAAAAGTATATTAAACCATACATTAACTTCCTATATACTTTAGTAATGTAAGGTTATATTTCTTTTTACCTGCATGCAACTTTACAGTTAAAATGTGAATCCCAAATGTGTTTTGGAATTAACCTATAGTTTATTCTCAGACTTTGTAAATTTTATATATGCTTGGAGTGTATATATGCATATTTTTGAGTAATATAAAATTAAAAGGAACAACAACAAAAGTCTTGTTCAAATAACTGACCCAAAAAGTAAACTTCTGCATTGAAAAATTTAAAAAAGAGAAAAAGATGCAAGACAGGACTTACTTAACATATATGGCAGAATGCATGTGCTCTGGTTGTGGGGGGAGGGGCATGGATGGGGATACAGGACTAAATTTGATTAGGAAAGGTTTTATGAAATACACAAAAGGTCAATGAAAAATAAGAAAAAAAGAGTAGTAAAAGCTAGTGGAATACTATGAGAGAAACCATGCAAGGATCTGTGGTTAGTCTCTCCCTACTCTCAATTTTGCATGTGATGCTTTAGGTTCTTGACTTGACTTTCCTCAACGGTGGACTATAACCATGAATTGTAAGCCAAATCAATCCTTTCTCCTCTAAAGAAAAACAATTCAGCCTGGAGGTTGGCTCATGCCTTTAATCCCAGCACTCCAGAGGGAGACACAGGCAGATCTCTGTGAGTTCAAGGCCAGCCTGGTCTACAGAGTAAGCTCCAGGCCAGCTGGCACTTAAAGGGAGACCCTGTCCCAAACAAACAAACAAAAAGCAAAAAACAATTCAGTGTTTTTCAAATTACATTATTTTGAAAGCTTAGAATAAGTAAATTCTGGTTTTTATTTATTTAGTTCACGTGCCTGGTGTGTGTGTGTGTGTGTGTGTGTGTGTGTGTGTGTGTGTGTATGTATGTGCGTCTGTATGTGTGTGTGGTACATGCACATTCATGTGCATGTTCATAGCTATGTACAGGAATGCTGGGACATGGGGAGGACAGAAGGTGTGTGCTCTATTGCTCTCTGTCTTATTTCTTGAAACAGAGTCTCTCCTACTAAGCTCATGCTTCTGACTAGGGTGGCTGGCCAGTGAGCTGGTGGAATCCTCCTCTCTGAACACCAAACTGGAGTTACAAACATACACAGCCATGCCAACTGAAGTTCATTGCTGTTTAATTTCTTAATATTAAATTTTCATCAGTTACTGAATAATAATGTTTGTGCTCTGTAGGAAATTCAAAATATTAGCTACAAATGTCATAAGGGTAGCTTCCCAATCACAGTTGTTGAAAACGGAATCAATGAAAATACTTAAAAAAACTGATATCTTGCTATAATATCAATTATTCAATGATACGTTTTACAAACCAATGATAAAGTCATGATCTAGTTTCCTCTTATTATCTCCCCATGTTATTACTATTAACAACTGTATTAGTTATAATGGTTGCTCATGTATCAAGCTAATAAGATGATTTGTGTTATTGTTTACTGATGCAAGAAAATTTTACATGGGGTACAATTTGGTTTCTTTTTCGGTTTGTTTGTTTATTATTATTATTACTATGTTTTATTTTTTGTATGTATTAGTGTTCTTCCTGAATGTGTAAATGTACCCCTGTCATGCATGCAGTGTCTGCAGAGAGAAGAAGGCCTCAGATACCCTGTAATTAGTTAATAGTTATGGTCATGTGGGTGGTGAGATTCAAACCTAAGTGTTCTGCTAGAACAGCCAGTGTTCTTAACTACTAAGCCCACTTTCTAGCCCTATGTTTTTTGAGACAAGGTCTATTTATAGCCATAGCTGGCCTGGAAATTGCTATGCAAACGAGGCTGGCCTTGTTCTCACAGAGACCTGCTTCCCTCTGCCTTCTGTGTGTAGGAGGGCATGAGACACCACATCTAGCAGGGTATAAAATTTTTAATATCAAAAATTAGAAATAAACTTCACCCAGTATCATTTTAAAAGTGTTATTACTGAATATAACCTTACTAAAAGAAGAAAACTGTATTTATCCACATTTTATTACCTGAATTATTATCAAAATGGAATTTTTCTTTTTAAATCTACAAACCTCAAAGATCCTTTAATTATTATTTCCTAAATTTCTGAGATCATAAATGCTTATTAGGAAAACAGGGTGTTCCAGTGTCCTAAAGCCCACGTTGCTCAGATCTTAGGTATAAACCCTTCAGTGTAAGATCTTGGGAAAAAGTTTAACTCCATTATGGGTTTGATCACTATTGAAACAGTGGATATTTACCGAGTGGTTAATGTAACTCTAACATGAAAATGGAATGCTGGCATTCATTTAAAATAAATTATAGCAATAGATCACTGTAATAGACAGTATTTTCATTATGTAAAGAATTGGATATGGAAGTAGGAAAATATCCAGGCTTTTAGATTGCTTTTATTATCACATTGATGTAGTGATTGTTCATCCATCATATGCTCAGCAAAACCTATCAGTGTGGGTAGCCCTGGGTCAAGAGCTGTAAGGGCTACAAAGATTTATATAACATGCATTTTATAGTTAAGGTTACTGTGGAGAAGTTATCCAGATAGGCCACTTTTAAAAGGAGATATAAAAAGCAAATGGAAAGAATATACAAGCTGCTTTGACAGATTTCTTTAGTAACTGACAGGAAAAGGTTAATTTGTAAATCTGAAATATCACTCAGAGTGCTTTCCCTGAACATTAAAGATGCATCTGTCAGGACAAACATGAAGAAAGGGCAGCAGCATTTGATAATGGAGGAACAAACAAAGCCTTGGTGTTTGGAGCAGCAGGGGAACTGCAAGAGGAAATGAGGAAAAGGGACATGATCCTCGGCATTTTAACGCACCTACTCAATATAAGTAATATATTAAAACTCAAAGTTGTTTTGTACATTAAAAAGACATTGAAACGCAAAACATTTCACAAAATGAGATGTTCAAGTAACATCCTAATGGTGTCACCAGTCTCTTATCTTCTGTGTATTAACTCAGATTTTGCCAAGGATTTATTTCTTTTACCAAAATAACTTAATTGGATTAAAATAACTTAAGAAAATAGTGAGTCTGAACATGCTTTAAAGTGAAAGGAAAATGGATTAAAATATTCTGTGTTGGCAAGGTGGCTTTGTAAAGATGTAAAACTATTGGTAGAAAAGAGTAGACTTTTGTTAGCTAACAAGTACTTTAACAACAAATATTTGGAAACAAAGTATTGAAGTAACCTTGCTGGCTAGAGAGTAGGCTGAAGTTGACAGACATCGAAAGGACAGCATATCCAAATCAGAAAGAACAGAGATTTGTTGGGATCCTCTGAAAAAATTCCATAGATGATAATTATAGATGGATAGAGTGATAGATGTTAAACAGAAGATGGGCATAGAACATTCATAGAGGCAATAGCAAAGGATGACTCCTGATTGAATGCTGATATAAAAGTGATGGACTCTGTGCTGGACAGCTTTAGTGTCAACTTGACACACCTGGGTTGGAGGGGCCTCAGTTGGGGAATTGGCTTTATTGGACTGGCCATGTCTGTGAAGTATTATCTTGATTGTTGAACAATGAGGAAAGACCCAGCCCACTATGGGTGGTACAACCCCTGGGCAGGTTGTTATGTACAGTATAAGAAAGCAGGCTGGGCATGGGCCAGGGCCTGTGCCTCAGCTCCCACCTCCAGGTTCCTGACCTGAGTTCCTACCTTGGGTTCCCTGAGTGATGAACTATGACCCAGGAGATGTGAACTGAATAAACCCTTTTCCTCCCCAAGTTAGTGTAAGTCAGAGTGTTTTGACACAGCAGGTGAAGAGAAACGAGAATAGAAAGAATGCTAAAAAATGAAAAAAACTGAGAGAAAGATGCAGGACAGTTATGGCAGAATGCATGATCTGGGATGGGGTGGGGGTGGGGGGGAAGGGAAAGGGAAATGTGCCTGAACTGAATTGGAAAATAATGTATGAATTGCACAAAGCATCAATAAAAAAATAAAATAAAAGAAAGAATGTCAATACAACACAGAAGCAAGGGGTGGATCACTGCATTTTGCTGCAAACGGCTTTACCACGCCCAGAACGATATTCTGTACTCATGATGAAAGTGTCACTGTATGTTTTGGATTCCCTCATGGAAGCAGAAAAGCTAACTTTTGTGAAATTTGGAGGGTATAATTTTGTTCTCTTATTATAAAGGGTTTCTTTTAATTAATTTGTTGGAGAAAAGTAAAAACCTGGGTAAGATGTCAGCTCCAAAGACATGGGGTTAAGATTGGAAAAGTCAAAGAATCGCAAGGTTTTCCATGCACTGGGAAAATGGCAACATGGGCAGGGTGACATTGAAGACTGACTGTGGGCTGAGATGAGGGACAATGGTCAGAGACTGAACCACTCACCAAATGCAGGCTTTCGGGAAAATTCTGAAGAAAGAATTATCCATGCAGATATCTGTATTGGACTTACAGGAATTTAAGATATTTATATGTTCCTACTTTGAGAAGTGAGCTGAAGAACAGTCCAAACACAATTAAGGACATTTTTTTCTGAATAGGACTCAATGCAAAGTCATAGAAAAAGGAAAATGATTGGAAGAAAATAGTGCACTATTCAATACCAAGATCCATCTAATAGAGTATTATATACAATGTACAGTGACTAAAAAAGCCACAGCATTGGTGAAACACAAAACAGAATAGGAGTTTTTATTTAGGGGGACAGTTGTTTTTTATTTTTATGCATATAAGTTTTATGTTTGCATGTATCTAAGTGTACCTGTGTCATGCATTGCTTACGGAAGACAGAAGGTGAAGTCAGATCCCCTGGAACTGGAGTTAGAGACAGGAACTGTGCTGGGATTTGAACCTGGGTCTTCTGTAAGAACAGCTAGTACTTTTAACTGCTAAGCCATCTCACCAGCCCCAGAAATAGGAGTTTTCATAGTGTTACTTGCAATGTTGTGCCTGTGGCATTGTGAAGGGTTTGTGGTAAATGTAAAGATAAATTTTAATGATATTTAAAAATTTTTAATTATGTGAATATGTGTGTGTGTGGGGGTGGTATGCACACCTGAGTGTAGTACCTATAAAAGTCAGAGGAGGGTGCTACCTCCCAGGGAGCCAGAGTTGCAGGTGGTGGTGAGCTGCCTAACCTGAGTGTTGTAGCCAAACTCTGGTCCTCTGCAAGAGCATCAAATGTTCTTAACTGCTGAGCCATCTCTTCGGCCCAGGCACAGAACATTTTAATATATGTTGAGCACTAAATGATAAATAAACCAGTGCTGCTGGAATTTAAGCTGCATTTTAGCATTCATTTTGTAGATGAAATCAAGTGATAGTCATTGAATTAAGAACATTATTCCTTCCTAGCACTCGGGAGGCAGAGGCAGGCGGATCTTTGTGAGTTCAAGGCCAGCCTGGTCTACAGAGTGAGTTCCAGGACAGCTGAGGCGACAGGGAAACCCGGGGCTCGAAAAAGACCAAAAAAAAAAAAAAAAAAAAAAAAAAAAAAAAAAAAAAAAAAAACACAAAACAGAACATGAGTTCCGGAAACAATTTAGTATCTCAGATGCAGCAATGAACAGGAACTAAATCCCATAACCATACAGTTCTTAAAATCAAGAACTAGCCCAGGTGCCCAAACCCTGTGTACTCAGGAGATTAAACTCTGTTTCACCTACTGGTTATAAAAAGCCAGAAATCTGGCATTAAATAAATCCATATTGTTCTTGCTGCTGGTGCTACTACTACTGCTACTACTACTACTACTACTACTACTACTACTACTACTACTTACTACTACTACTACTACTACTACTACTACTTGAAGTAGGATCCTGTTATGTACCCATAGCTGGCCTGGAATTTGCTACATAAACCAGGCTTCCTTCAAATTCACAGTTATCTCCTAAGATAAGCACTGCCTCCCTTGAGATGGGATTAAAGGCATGCAGCCTCACCCAGTTTAATGCTTTGACTAATTACAGGCATACAAGGAGTTTCAAATAATACATATGCTTGGGGCCGGAGCAATGGCTCAGTGGTTAAGAGTGCTTGCTACTCAGGCATGATGACATGAGTTTGGATCCCTATGGCTCACAAATGCCCATAACTCCAGTGCCAAGGGATCTGGTTCTCAATTCTGGCCTCCAAGGGCACCCACCCCCCACACATGTGCATATACAATTACACATATACATACACTTGTGAACAACATAATCATGAATGTGCTTTACCCCGTTTCTTCTAATGGTTGCTCCACCATCCTCTATAGAACAAGATCAGAAGCAGGAATTTAACTTTGGTAAATCATGTTCGCTGAAGATTCTCAGTTTTCACATTGGCTTTAAATTCAAGAAGTTGAAATAAATGGAGTTCTCAAAGTGAACATAATGTTCATGACATTCACTCAAAGGGACTCATGCAAGGACAACCGGTAACATTAGTTTGCTGTGTTATATTCCATTAAACATACAATCTAATACAAATAGTTATTCATCCATTGTTTGAAGGAATTGCTTATTTTTATGTTATTTCCAATATTATGCTCTTATAAATAATGCTGTGATGAATACTTGTGTACACGTGTTCCTGTGAAGAATAGTTTCAATTATGTGGAGGTAATCCAAAACTGTGGTGGAGGGTAGAACAATAGGTCCACAGTGAGTTTTCAAAGAAACAGCACAGATGATGGCAGTTTTACCACAGTTAACAGGATATAACCCTGACAAGTTTCTCTTCAAGAACTAAGTCTGAATGAGACATTTTTCTCAATGTATATTCAAGACTCTTTCTTTGTACTGTCTCTCTTTGGAACAAATCCAATATTATAGAGCATGTACTGACTGACAAAAGAGAATAGTTTATTTTAATAATCCTTTCTCAATCATATAGTGTGTTAGTTCTGAAAATATTAACAAAGTTTCAGTTAAAATAATATTATATTTGGAATTTATATTAAAAGAGGAAATAGGCTTTTTGAATGATTTTTCATAATTAATTGTTTAAATTATTGGGGCAAAGGAAAAAATTGATATGAGTCAAGTTTTCTCTCATTTTAAAAATTATTATAGCCCAAATATTATCCCCTTTAAACTAAACATGGGTTAAACTAAACAGGATATATATATATATATATATATATATATATATATATATATATCCAGTTGTTACACGTTGCTGATATCAATCCTAAATTACAATCTAATAAAGTACTTCAAAAATTTTGTTTTTTTAACTTGATAGCTAACAATTGATATATAGCAGACTGAGCTGGGTAGAAGCACATAGATAATTAACAACTTGGAGCCCAGTTTGTTGCCTCACAGCTTTAAGCCCAGTACTCAGAAGTCAAAGGCAGGCAGAGGTCTACAGGCTGGTCAGCCTGGTCTAGAGAAGTGAGTTTCAAGCTGATTGGAGTTACAGGGAGTCCCTGTCTGAATGATAAAAAGACAGGATGCATGCTTACTGGACTTCATTTTGGGGGACCACGGGAGGGAAAGACCCCAATATGGAGCAAAAGTGCAGGAGTGATGGTTGTTTGGGGTTGCCAAGGAGTAACCTTCCAGCACTTCCTTAAGGAAATCATGACATCTTTTAGGGAAAAAAAATCCTCCAAGTCAAGTGATATGTGTATGTATGTATGTAATTATGTATGTACATAACATACATACATACATATGTATGTGTGTATATATACACATACATATATATACACATACATATATATGTGTATATATATACATATATATATATATATATATGTAGCAATACAAGTTGGAGAGACCAACAACAAAAGAACTGAAAAAAGAACTCTGGAAAGACTCAGAAAAAGATGCAGGACATGTATGGCAGAGTGTAGGGACTCGGGAAGGGGAAGAGGCATGGAAAGTAAAGCAACTCTAGATTTGATTGAGCAATGATGTATGACCTGTGAAAAAAGTTTAATAATAATAATAATAATAATAATAATAATAATAATGTGGCTTGGGCTGAGAGAAGATTCAGTGTTTAAGAGCACTGGCTGGAGATTGCCCAAGACCCCCTGAAGCACAGGTAGGTAGGAGCTGAGTGCTTCAGCAAGGCAGATTGCTGTTTGATTTAATCTAGTTACTCTAGTTGTCTTTGGCTTGATTGGCTTTTGTGGCTGTGGAGGCAGAGTTATCCTCCCAGCTGGTATAAAAGGTGGGTCTGTGTGAGTCTTGAGATCAGACACCTCCCAAGACCACCTGAAAAACAGGTATGGGGACATGGACAAATGAGCACCCCCACCCTCCAACTGGGATTACGAAGGCATCTGAAGGAGGCAAGCAAAGCAAGCCTTCAACACAGTGAAGAGGCATTTGGGACTCACATTGGCATACAGGCAAGAGAAGCCCATATTCCAGGAACATGAAGAAGAGACAACATGGGAAAAGTGCAGGATAATCCCGCACCAAGCTCTACCAACCCTGTGGAAGATTCCTACAGTGGGATCCCCCTGGGGATGGCCCAGGACACAGATATCAGAAGCACAATTGTGAACATACTTAAAGAAGTACAAGATTATAAAGAACAAATCAAAGAATTGAGAAAAGAGAATGAAGAACTCAAGAAGGACCTAGAGAGAGAGAATGACAAACTCCAGAAGGTAGTGGAAACACTGAAAAGATCCCATGCTGAAAAAGATAAGGAAACCAACCAGAGAAGCAAAGAGCTACAGGAAGAGATTGAGAAGCCCCAAAAGGAAGTAGAAATACTAAAGAAATCAGAAGAGGAAGTGAAAAAGGAAATCAAACACTCATCCAATCAAGAAGAAAAGAATGGAAAAAGCCTCAGAAGCAGAATGGAGGAAGCAGAACAATGAATAACTGACCTGGAAGATACCACAGAACAACTAAAAACTTCAAGTAAAGATTATGAAAATTTTAAAAATACACGAAAGTGGAACAACCAGGAACTGTGGGACACTATGAAAAGATCAAACTTCTGTATCATAGGAATAGAGGAAGGAGAATAATCCCAAGAGAATGGTATTGATCAGATCTTCAAAAGAATAATAGATGAAAATTTCCACAAACTAAAAAAAGACAAACCAATACAAATACAAGAAGCACATTGAACTCCAAAAAGACAAGAACAGAAAATAAACTCTCCACTCCACGTCATAAGTTAAAATGCTAGACACCCAAAACAAAGACAAAATCCTTAAAACCACAAGAGAAAAACGAGAATTACAACTGACTTCTCAGTGTAAACTATGAAAGCAAGAGAAACGTGGAGCAAAGCATTCCCAGTATTAAAGGACAATAGATGCCAACCCAGGTTACTATACCCAGCAAAAATGTTGATTATAATTGAAGGAGAGAGAAAAACCTTCTATGACATAAATAAGATGAAAGAATATGTGTCCAGAAAACCAACCCTTCAGACAATACTTGAAGCAATTCAAAGAACAGAAGAAAGGAGCAACCATCCCCAGGCACCTAGAAAGAGAAATCAATAAAAGCATAACTGCAGAAGTAGGAACCTAAACCCAAACCACAAATGGATAATAAGGCAAAAGGAAGCAACACAAACCTATCAGTCATAACCTTAAATATTGATGGACTAAATTCTCCAATCAAAAGACATAGACTGGGAGATTGGATTAGGAAACAGAACCCATCAATATGCTCTATACAAGAAACACATCTTACCTTAAAGGACAGGCACCACCTTAAAGTGAAAGGATGGAAAAAATATCCCAAGCAAATGGTACCAAAAAGAAAGCAGGTGTTGCTATTTTAATATCAGACAAAATAGACTTCAAAAGTAAATGAAATCAGAAGAGACAAAGAAGGTCATTAAATTTTTATCAAAGGAACAATTCGCCAAGAAGATTTCACAGTTATGAATATATATGCACCAAACTCTGGTGCAACAAACTTTATAAAGAAAATTCTTCAGGACCACAAGTCACACACTAACCCAAGCACACTCATAGTAGGGGACTTCGATACCCCACTGAGCCCTTCGGACAGGTCAACTGGACAAAGAATAAACAGAAAGACATTTGAACTGAATAATATGATACACCAAATGGACCTCATAGACCTCTACCGAATATTCTACACTAATACCAGAGAATACACTTTCTATTCAGCACCCCACAGAACATTCTACAAAACTGACCACATACTGGGACACAGAAGAAACCTTCACAAATACAAAAAGATTGAAATAATTTCATGCATTCTCTCAGACCACAGTGCAATAAAGCTCAACATCAACACCAGGATAAGCCCTACTGCCTACAAGAACACACGGAGACTAAACAACACATTCTTGAATAATTAATGGGTCAAGGAAGAGATAGAGAAATAAATAAAAGCATTCCTGGAACTGAATGACAATGACAATACAACACAACAAAACCTATGGGATACCTTAAAAGCATTCCTAAGAGGGAAGTTTACAGCCCTGGGTGCCTACATTAGAAAAACAGAAAGAGCACAAGTGAATGATCTAACACTACAGCTAAAAGCACTTGAGAGGCAACAACAGATGAACCCTAAATGCAACAGACAGGAAGAAATAACAAAAATCAGAGCAGAAATCAATGAAATAGAAAGAAAGAAAACAAAAAAAAAAAAAAATCAATGAATCCAAAAGTTGGATCTTTGAAAGAATAAACAAGATAGACAGACCTCTAGCCCAGTTAACCAAAAGAAAGAAGGAACAACTCCAAATCAATACAATCCATGATGAAAAGGGAAATATCACATCAGACAAGGAAAAGATCCAGAAAATCATATGGACTACTTCAAAAACCTATACTCTACCAAGTCTGAAAACCTAGAAGAAATGGATGAATATCTGAAATCCTGGGAATCACCAAAGCTCAACCAAGAAGAGATCAACGATTAAAGAGATACATAATATATAAAGAAATTGAAGATGTAATAAGAAACCTCCCAACTAAAAGCCCAGGCCCAGACAGTTTCATGGCAGAATTCTATAAAATATTTCAAAAAGACTTACAACAATTATTACTGAAATTGTTTAGAAGGATACAAACAGAGGGAATCCTCCCAAATTTGACCCTGCCTGCAGGGACATACAACAACAGGTACCTGAGGGAGACCCCAAAACCTGTAAGATAGACGAGAGAGAGAAACGAGACCAGGCAAACTCTTGTCGAGGTCTCGTTTATTGTTAAGTGAGAGTACAATTTATTAGGCAGTGAAGCAGGAAGAAGGGAGGGGGAAGGGGGTGGTTTTGTAAGGATAAGCTCAAAAGTTTATCAGGTGGGTTGTTGCGCCAGCAGATACTGTTTGTTAGTGATAAGCTTCTTCTGGAACATCTTGCGGTTTATCTTGCAACTTCTTGTGCGTCAGCTCCTCACTCTTGGATAAGATAGGAAACTTCTCTGCATGTCTGCACTTTTTACGGGAAGGGCTCTGAAGTTATTTCAAAGTTCACCCTTCATGAGCAGGTTGATGTCTGCAGCTCCTCACATATCCCCCTTCTTTATATTAAGAAGGTTTGGATGATTTTCAGGCAGAGTGGCATCATCAGTCGATTGTGTGGCCGTCCCTGTCTTAGGTTCGACCTCTACAGTACCCTCTTCCTTACCCGTCCTTGGATACCCTGTCGTCCTCAGGGCTCCTGTCTTAGGTTGGTAAGAGGGGAGAGGAAGTTGCCCATCTTTGGGGCGGCCACCTGGACTGGTACAGGCTAGCCTACTCTATAGCCTGAGGACGATAACTTATAGGGAGCGAAAATTTAGTCTGTTGGCAGGTGCAGGGGTGTTGGGTGCAGAGGCATTATCTTTCTCTTCTCTGGTCGCCAGACAATGATAGTGGACATGGGCTGTCAGTGAGGAGTGGTGCTGGATGAGGAGCTAGCAACATCTCCGGCCTGGTTTTCAATGACCCAGGTGTAGTTCCAAACCATGTATAGCTGTTCTTTGGCGGCCCCGTTGCCGACAATTCCAAGGAGGCAAATGAGAGGGAGAATCATTTCTGTAAGAGAACATAAATACCATTCTCAGGCACCACCCTGGGTTGAGTTAATAGGCTTTATTAATCGTTCAGGGAGCCACCTTGCTCCATTTTCGAGAGTGTCAAAGACACATGCATGGCCTTTTCCCCATATGAGCAATGGGTCAGGGCCTTTCCATTTATTTGTCATAGGATCTTTCCATAACACTTTCATGTAATCTGTTTTAGTGGTTGGGTGCCATAAGCGATCAATGGCTGATTTTCCTTTTAAGTCCAAATTTAGAAAATTAAGGATGAAGAGAGCATGAGACAGCAGGAGTCTGCTGTTTCCTTTTAGTGGATTCAACTGTTCTTGGCTTGCTAATTTGGTTAGGGTATGTTTTTTTTTTTTTTTTTAATTTTTTTATTTCGGTATGTGTATCAATGTACTGTTTGCATGCAGGTTTGTGCACCCGTGTCGTGCAATGCCGCGGAGGTCAGAAGAGGGTCTCGGATTCCCCTGGAGCTGGAGTTCTCCTGGAATTGGAGTTTCAGACGGCTCTCGGCCGCCATGTGGGTGCTGGGGATCGAACCCAGGTCCTCTGTAAGAGCGGTCGGCGCTCTTAACCGCTAGGCCATCTCTCCCGCCCCGGTTAGGGTATGTTTAAGTGTTTGATTTGCTCTTTCCACAATTCCTTGTCCCTGTGGATTGTAGGGGATGCCTGTGATGTATTTGATTTTCAACTGGGCACAGAATTGTTGAAACTTTTGGCTAGTATACCCAGGGCCATTATCTGTTTTTAAGCATTTATGCTGTCCCATAACAGCAAAGGTTGATAACATGTGGGCTATTACATTTTTTGTAGCTTCTCCTGACTGCGCCGTGGCATGTATAAATCCACTGAAGGTGTCAATAGAGACATGAATAAATTTTAGCTTCCTGAAGGATGGGACATGGGTGACATCCATCTGCCATAGTTCGCCAGGAGTCAGCCCTCTAGGGTTAACCCCTGCGTGCGGCTCTGGCAGGAAGGTTAAGCAATTTTTACAGTTTTTAACAATTTGGCAAGCCTGTGCCCTATTAATCCCAAAGCAGAGGTGAAGGGTGTGAGCGTTTAGGTGATGGAGAGTATGCGCTTCCTGGGCCTCTTTCAATGGGTCTGTTGTTCCTACAATGTTTATAAGGCCCACCAGGCGAGTGGCTAAATCAGCCTTATCATTGCCTTGGGATAGTGGACCAGGAAGCCCAGAATGAGCACGTATGTGTCCAACATGGAAAGGGTGATTTTGATCTCTTAGCAATTGTTGTAGCCTAAGGAATAGTGAGAAGGTTGTTGTAGTAGGTTGAATTAACGGGACAGTTTCTAGACTTGCAAGGATCTGACAACATAATGGCTGTCTGAGTATAAATTGAATGGGGTGTCTTTAAGTTTCTGAAAGACTGTTAGGACACCTTGAAGCTCTACCAGTTGGGCTGAGGTATGGTTTGTGGGTACCTGATGAGTCTGATCATTTATTACATAGGCAGCCATCCCTGTGGATGATCCATCAACAAAAACCGTTGGGGCATCTTTAATGGGGGAGCTCTTGGTGATGGAGGGAAAAACAAAAGGTGTAACTTTAAGAAATTGGATTAGTTTGTCTGCTGGGAAATGATTATCAAATTGTCCCTGGTAAGTGGTTAATAATATTGTCCATTCATCATCTTTTTGCTGTAGCCATTTTAACTGGTCAGTATTATAAGTGGTTATGATAATGTCTGGTTCTTTTCCAAAATATCTGACCGAGGTGCACAGGCCCAAGGAGCTAAGTGTGCAGACCAGGGAGGGATAGGTGGGGAGTACCTTAGAGTGTGTGGCTGGCAAATGGATCCATAAAAGGGGTGTCTGTTTTTGCCAAAGGAGACCTGTTGGAGAGTGTGGTGTGGGGAATATTATGAGAAAAAGTGCTTTATGGGGGTCAAAATATCCTATATTTTGATTGGAAATAGCCTTTTCTATAATATGTAATGAGGCTTCAGCCTTTGGAGATAAGTTCCTAGGGGATGTTGGGTCAGAATCTCCTTTTAAAATATCAAACAAGGGCTTAAGTTCATAAGTAGTTAATTTGAGATATGGGCGGAGCCAATTAATGTCTCCCAGGAGTTTTTGGTAATCATTTAATGTTGATAGACAGGTTCTTTTAATTTGGATCTTTTGAGTATATTTGGGGTTTTTTTGTAAATGGAACCCTAGAAAGGAGTAAGGATCGCGTGTCTGTACTTTTTCCTGGGGGTATGAGAAATCCACGCTGTTGAAGGTTTATGATCAGTTGTTGGGTGATGTGTTGAGCCTCTCCAATGGTGCCAGCAGCTATTAATAGATCATCCATATAATGAATTATATAAGCCTTGGGATGCCTTATCCTAATAGGGTTAACTGTTTGTGCTACATATTGTTGGCATAGGGTGGGACTGTTTGCCATTCCTTGTGGCAGTACATGCCACTGGAAACGTGGGTTGGGTCCTATGTGGTTGACCATAGGGATGGAAAAGGCAAAGAGTTGGCAGTCATTGGGATGAAGGGGGATGGAGAAAAAGCAGTCCTTAATATCAATGACAATTTTACAATAATCTTGGAATAGCCACTGGAGAGGGCAAGCCAGGTTGCTGTGCCCCCATGGGGATCATGGTTTTATTGACAGCCCTAAGGTCTTGTAACAATCTCCAAGTTCTGTTTTTCTTGTTAATTGTAAAGATTGGGGAGTTCCATGGTGAGGTGGAGGACTCAAGGTGGCCGAGCGTTAATTGTTCCTGCACCAAAAGTAACGCGGCTTGTATTTTTTGTTGAGGTAAGGGCCACTGATCAATCCAGACTGGATCATCGCTTTTCCATGTAATTTTATCAGCCTGGAGTGCAGGAGCATCAGTGGCCCTTAGGAAAAATTTTCTGCTCCTAATCCTAAATTTTTTGGACAGGGGGTAATTTGGATGGGGGCCACCGGGCCTTGTTCATTTTTTCCCAGTCCTTTTCCCGGAAGGTACCCCATGCGTAGCATCTGTCCTGTTACTATTTCATTTGGGCTACACATAAGCACACCCATTTGTGATAAGATGTCTCTCCCCCATAAATTTACTGGCAAGCCCTTAACTATATAAGGTGTTATAACTCCTTCATTATTTTGTTTAGCCATCCAAGTTAAGAGTTTAGAGCTTTGAAGGGTGTTTTGTGTCTGTCCTATTCCTTTCAAGTGGGTGGCAGAGGCCGCAAGCGGCCAGGCTTTAGGCCAATGTTTTTGAGCAATAACTGTAACATCAGCCCCTGTGTCCATAATTCCTTGAAACCTCTTCCCTTCAATCCATAATGTAAGAGTGGGTCACTCATGGGTTAGTTGTTGGAACCAGTAAACATCTGATGACCCTGGATGTGAGGAGCCTCTTTTTGCTTGTATGTATGGGAAGTCTCACATTAAGGGAAGGGGAACAGCCTGTGCTATGCACTGTCCAGCCTGTATAGATGTAGGTCCTTTTGGGGAGGAGGCCAAAATTTTTATTTCTCCAGTATAATCAGAATCCACCACGGTGGGTACCACTGACAGTCCACCAATGGATGCTGAAGCCCATCCGAGGATCAGAAAAAAGGCTCCAGAATGGGGGGGGGGCATATTGTCCTGTTTCCAGGATTTGAATCCCCTGGTCTGGTGTTAATATTCGAGGGGAGGTGGAACACAGGTCCAGTCCTGCGCTTCCTGGGGTGGCTCTGGACAGCGATTGGGCCCCGACCCTTGAGACATTGGGCTTTGGGATGGGGCCCGGGGCAGGCCCCTCCACCCATTTCCTGACAGCGGCAGCAAGGGGTTTCCTTCCATGTCTGTTTTTGAGCGACATTCATTGGCCCAGTGTTTTCCCTTTTTGCATCGAGGGCAAATTTTATTTGGCCGTTTGTAGGCCTGGTTACCTGTGGCACCCCTATTATTATAATTAGGTGGAGCATGGTCTGGTTGGTTAAGATTTTTAGTTAAATTTGGACATTGTTTAGCAAAATGACCCATTTGTCCGCATCTAAAACATTTATTATTTTTGTTTAACATGGCTCCCATCGCCAAGGTGACTCCCTCTGTTATTCCCTTAGATAGTTTATGGGAAAAAGAATCTACATCGTTACAGATTCTGATCATTTCATTAAGATCTTTATTTTTATAGACACTTCTAAGGGCCTCCCTGCATGCTGGGTTGGCATTTTCATAAGCTAGTTGTTTTAAGAAGGGGTCATTTTCGTTTTTTAAGTTTAGGGCTTTCTCAGCCACCTCAAGGAGTCGTCCTATGAATTGGACATAAGGTTCATTATTTCCTTGAATTATTTTTGTAAGGGGCATAGTGATGGATTTATCAGAAGGGACGGCTCTCCAGGCCATCATTGCAGCTTTGGTTACTTGGGCCAACAGTCCTGGGGGAAGTTGAGTTTGTTTAGTTTCAGAGATGTATCTGCCTTGGCCAGACAGTTTGTCAAAAGTCCATTCTTTGGTATTAGCTTTCTGTGCATTGGCTTTGTCTAGCTTATGGCATTTGTCTAAGAACTCTGCCTTCCAAGTTAAGTATTGCAGGCAGGTCAGCACAGCCTGTGTAACTCGATACCATTCTGCTGGTGATAGATAGCCTCCTTCTGCTAAAGAGTCTATGAGGCTGATAGTAAAGGGAGCTGTGTGTCCATAATTATGGACTGCAGAATTAAGGTTTTTAAGGTGTTTGAATTTTATTTTTTTATATTGGTTTTGGTGCACATCAGGGCTGCCCTCTTCTTCACTATCACTTTCACTTTCAGACAGGGATCTCTCTCGGTGCCGCTCTCTCTGGTGATTACGCCGTTGTGGAGAGCATCTGCGTTCTTCTTCGTCCTCTCTAATCTCTTGGGTAAAATCTACTGGTTCAGACTCTATTTTGCTATTATGGTCGGGATTGTTATCTTGGCCAGTTGATGTCTGGGAGCGGGTTAAGATTGGATAGGTTTAAAAAGGAGCTTTAGGATTTTTAACGTTTTTTGACTTGTGTTTTATTTTTGGGACAGCAGAGGAGGTTTGTACTATAGGTGTGCCACCAATTTGTATTTTAGATTGTAGTTGCTGAATGTTCAAGGTTAATGTGGACAGTTCCTGTTGTAAATCAAGGACTTGTTTTAAATTAGTTATTTGATTGGTGAGCTGTTTCTTGGTCTCCAAAAGGGGTTTAACATCAGGAAATGGAAGATAAGGTGGTGGGGGAGTGATCCCAGGCCACGTGTGGTCTGTTAGGTGAATCTCTTCCCCAGAAAGTGGATTTTGGGTTTTTATTATTGGGAATGCTTGGCAGAAATGCCCTTGTTCATTGACCTCCAGGACAGTGGGTTTCGTAGGCAGCGGTGGATAGAGGGGGGACGGCTTAGGGTGTTTAGGTTTTGGCGAAGCGGATGCTGGGTTGTCAGGTGGAATTTCTAAAATGACTGACGGACATGGGGAACATTCCTTTTTAATGGAAAGGGCCGAGGAGGGGTGGCTAATGGGTTTTAGGAATTGTTCTGTTGTTTCAATTATAGGTATGGTCTGGGGGGGATCCTGAATTATCTCATTGATGACAGTCCAATAAGTAAAAGTCTGGACAGGAATTCTATCTGGTCCCTTAGTTTGTACAATGTAGTTAAGATCTTGTTTTACCTTTTTCCATGTTTTGGGGTGAATTGAGGGCCCATCAAGGATCACCCAGAGACATGTATCCCCTATGAATATAAAAAAATCTAGTTAAATCTTTTTTCTTAACCCGAATTCCTCTCTCTCTGAAAGCTGTCTTAAAATGTTGAATAAATTTCTCTTCCTTAGACAGCGAATGGCCCATCTTTAATTTGAGACAAAGAAACTACTTACCTCCTATCCGCGAGGTCCTGGCTCTGGTGGTGGCGGGGAGTCCTCTTTTTTTAATGTTATCGACCGGTCAGTCCTCCTTACTTCTTTGTCTGGTGAGGGGTCTCTTACCTCGAGCCCCACGTTGGGCGCCAATATGACCCTGCCTGCAGGGACATACAACGACAGGTACCCGAGGGAGACCCCAAAACCTGTAACATAGACAAGAGAGAGAAACGAGACCAGGCAAACTCTTGTTGAGGTCTCGCTTATTGTTAAGTGAGAGTACAATTTATTAGGCAGTGAAGCAGGAAGAAGGGAGGGGGAAGGGGTGGTTTTACAAGGATAAGCTCAAAAGTTTATCAGGTGGGTTGTTGCGCCAGCAGATACTGTTTGTTAGCGATAAGCTTCTTCTGGAACATCTTGCAGTTTATCTTGCAACTTCTCGTGCATCAGCACCTCACTCTTGGATAAGATAGGAAACTTCTCTACACGTCTGCACTTTTTACGGGAAGGGCTCTGAAGTTATTTCAAAGTTAACCCTTCATGAGCAGGTTTATGCCTGCAGCTCCTCACACAAATTCTTTCAATGAAGCCATCATCACTCTATTACTAAAACCAGGCAAAGATAAAACCAAAAAGGAGAATTATAGACCAATCTCCCTAATGAACAAAGATGCCAAAATTCTAAACAGGATACTGGAAAATAGCATACAGACTCACATCAAGAAGATCTTCCATCATGACTAAGTTGGATTCATCCTAGAGATGCAGGGATGGTTTAACATACAAAAATCAATAAACATCATCAAGCATATAAATGGACTGAAAGACAAAAACCACATGATCATCTCAATTGACCCAGAAAAAGCCTTTGACAAAATCCAGTATCCCCCTTCATTCTTAAAGTCCTAGAGGGAATTGGATTGGAAGGATCATTCCTTCATGTAATCAAAGCCATATACAGGAAACCCACAGCCAATATCATCCTAAATGGGGAAATGACAGAATCATTCCCTTTAAAGGTAGGAACTCGGCAAGGCTGCCCACTGTCACCACTCCTCTTCAATATAGTGCGTGAAACACTTGCTAGAGCAATAAGGCCAGAGAAGGAAATTAAAAGAGTACTAATTGGAAAAAAGGAAGTCAAGCTATCCCTATTTGCTGATGATATGGTTCTTTACTTAAGGGATGCTAAAAACTCCACCAGAAAACTCCTAGAAATGATTAACAGCTTCAGCAAAGTGGCAGGATACAAAATGAACCTAAAAACTCAATGGCCTTTCTTAACAACAGCAACACAACTGGAGAAGGAATTCAAGGAGAACTTCCCACTCACAATAGCCTCAAAAACAATAAAATACCTAGGAATAAACCTAACCAAAACACCAAAGATCTCTACAACAAAAATTTAAACACTTAAAGAAACTGAAGAAGATAGCAGAAGATGGAAAAACCTCCCATGCTTATGGATTGGGAAAATTAACATTGTAAAAATGTCCATTCTACCCAAACTCTTGTACAGATTTAATGCAATCCCAATTAAAATCCCCAAGAGTTTCTTCATAGGCTTGGAAAAAAAAGTCTTTAAATTCATTTGGAAAAACAAAAGACCCCAAATAGTCGAAACAACCCTGAGTGAAAAGAGCAACACAGGGGGATCTCTAAACCAGTCTTCAAACTATACCACAGGGCTACAGTCATAAAAACAGCCTGGCACTGGCACAAAAACAGACCTGTTGACCAATGGAACAAAACCGAAGGTCCAAACTTGAGCCCATACAATTTCAGCCATCTCCTGTTTGACAAGGGGGCCAAGAAGACACAACGGAGGAAAGAGAGCATCTTCAGCAAGTGGTGTTGGCAAAACTGGATCACCACTTGTAGAAGAATGAAATTAAACTCTTACCTCTATCGCTGTACAAAAGACAACTCCAGATGGATTAAAGACCTTGATGTGAAACCCCAAACTCTGAAGGCAATAGAAGAAAAAGTTGGCAGCATACTACAAGACATAGGCGTAAGAAAAGACTTCCTAAATACGACAGCAGCTGTGCTGTCGTATTTAAGGTTGACAATTGACAAATGGGACCTCATTAAACTCAAAAGTTTCTGTACATAAAAAAAAAAAATCAAGGAAGTGAAGAGAAATCCCACAGAGTGGGAGGAAACCTTCAGCGCAGAAACATCTGACAAAGCATTGATTTCCAGAATATATAAACTACTCAAAAAACAAAGAAAAAAATGACCCACTCAGTAGATGGAGCAAAGAGCTGAACAGAGACTTCACCAGTGAGGAATTAGAGATGGCTGAGAAACATCTTATGAAGTGTTCAACATCACTAATCATTAAAGAAATGAAAATAAAAACCACTTTAAGATATCATCTTACTCCAATAAGACTGGCTAGGATCAAGAAAACAAATGATACCAAGTGCTGGAGAGGTTGTGGGGAAAGGGGAACACTCATCCACTGCTGGTGGGAATGCAAACTCATACAGCCATTATGGAAAACAGTGTGGAGACCCCTTGGAAGACTTGGAATGAACTTGCCACCTGACCCAGCCATACCACTCCTAGGCATGTACCCTCAAGACTCACTCCACAACAGAGATAGATGCACGGCCATGTTTATTTCAATTCTCTTCATAATGGCCACGAGCTGGATCCAACCCAAATGCCCCTCAATTGATAAGTGGATAGAAATGGAGATATGGGAGGTTATGCACTGCAACATATTTGCTGGTATCCACACCTAGGTCCTCTGCAAAAGCAGACAGCACTCTGAAAGTGCTATGTCTGAAAGACAACTCTCTGGTCCAGAATGTCTTAAATTCTGAAAATTAAAATTTTAATACTTTTTTCACTTACAGCTGTAATTTAGGGGCATATCTTAAAAATCTTTTTCTCTAGAAAAAAATTTTCTCTAGAAACAAATACTTTCACCCTTGTTTTCTTTTATACATTTCATAATTCTAACTTTTGAATGTAAACTTAATATTGATTTTCTGATATATTTTGTATGTAGGGAAACACAGTTTTAGATTACATAAGAAAATCTATGTCAGCCAGGTGTGGTGGTGCATGCTTTTAATCCTAGCACTTGGGAGGCAGAGGCAGGTGGATCTTTGTGAGTTCAAGGCCAGCTTGGTCTACAGAATGAGTTCCAGAACATCTAGGCAGCTTTTCAAGACCCTGTCTCAAAAAGACAAAAAAAAAAAAAAAAAACAGAAAATCTATGTCTTCTATCATAATTGAATAATTTTGGTTAGTTCAGGGTTTGGCATCTATTTTCTTCAAACTAAATCAATCCTGTCACCAATTTTTAAATTTAAATTTTATTTTTAAATTTTATGATAACTCTGTGTGTTTGTGTAATATGTGTATAGGGACATGTGTGTACAATGTTTCATATATGAAGATCAGAGTACAACTTTGTGGAGTCAGATTTGCCCTTTCCATATTTAGATGGAATGTGCAGATAACATTCAAACCATTGGGCAAGAGCTTTTCCCTGTAGAGCCATCCCTCCTCTGCTATGATATTTAACATAAATTTTGGGGAGCTGCTCTCATCATTCACAGGGTATGGACTACTTTGCATTATAACTTACAGTGTCAAATTTGAGTAGCTTAGATGGAAATTCTGTGACTGGAAAAATCTAAGAAATTCTCATCTATTTTACACTTCAATTTCAATCTGTTTTACTTCCAACTTTCGGATAGACTGAGAATTTTACACTTGTGTACTTTTTGAACACCATTTATAACATCCTATTTGATTATTAATTCTAAAATACAAACACACATATATGGACATATTATACATACATATATGGCCATATTTTATACATATATGTATATATAAATCTGATGAGTCCATTTAGTAGTTCTCATTTTTCCATGTGTTTAAGGCTGATAGCTCAGGGTTAAATAACTTACCAGGAAGTTCTTCCCTTGAGGAGACTGATTCTCCCTCCTTCAGCATCCATTGATTTTCTGTAGTACCACAAAGGTCATTTAGAAAAGAACAGTACATAGTAAGTTCATCTCTAGGACATATAAGACTGGTAACCATGGGCTCTTGGGCTAATTTACATCAGTAGGCATAAGATTACTCCTGGGGGGGCAGTAAATCATAGCAGAAGATGATTGTTTACTCTGAAAATGCCACCATTGCACCCATGGGCATATCTTGCCAGAGTTGTCATCATTGCAGTTCACAGGCTTCACAGCTGGGTGAGACTACTGGTATCCTTTTTACTGCCCCAAACCCCAAGCACTCTGCATAGCACCTTCCTGTACTTACAAGCTATCCAGCAGAGAGGAAGCTTTCTGGCCAGTACCCACTTGAATTCTCCATGTGGTGTGACCAATTTGTTTGGGCTCTGAAGCAACAGAGTCTAACCATCATGTTCTCTTGGGCAATGATGAACAACAGGAATGGTTTGTATTGTTCTAGGAGTTTCTAGGAACCACCCTGACCAAGAACTCAAGGAGAAATCTCACTCCTGGTTCTGGTCTTTTCATTTTTCAACCAAAAGTTTTAGTTAGATAATACTGTTTTCTTGCTTCATAATAAAATAAATTGTGAGTAACTTAATATGGCACACATTTATTTCTCCCAAGTTTTGTGGGGGCACAACAACAGTTACTTCTTCTTTTGTGGGTCTCCATTATGAATGCGCTTCATTACTTTTTCTGTTGCTTGGGCTCTTCTGAAAAGATCAAGTAGTTGTTTGCATAATTAAGTTCTTGCAGCTGTGGACCCAATTTTCCGATTGGCTGTAAGCCAAGTTCCATTCTTAATTCCCTGTAGATGCATGTAAAATTCCTCTCCAGGTTACTTCCTGGGGTCTCAGTGCATGGCAGCTCATTCTTCCAAAGACAGCAAGAAAATCAGTCTTCTAAAAGGACTGAGCCATCACTCAAGCACTTCATCTCGATCTGCCTTATTAAATCAAACGTCAGCCAACTTGAAGTTTTCACCTTTGCCATAAAAAATGCAAGTCCTAAATGTGATTATATTCCCCATCAAATTCACAGGCCATGTTTATACTTCAGGAGGCAGAGAGATGAAGGGAACATGCCTCAAAGACAGACAATGACCAAGCTGGCCATCTTAGCTTGTCCTGTCCTTCAGTGCCCTTAAAGCACTGCTCAGCATAGAATTAACTTTCCTGTCTCCCAAGGAAATGCACTCCTGACAAGACAATATTCTTTTTTTTTTTTTTTTTGGCCTTTTTGAGACAGGGTCTCCTTGGAGCCCCAGCTGTCCTGCTGTGTTGGACTCAATATGTAGACCGGGCTGCCCTTGAACTCACAGACATCGGCCTCCCTTTGTTTCCCCAGTGCTGGGACCAAACGCATGCAGCACCACATGCCCTCCTGTCAGTATTCTATACAAAGCTACTCTATGAGCATCCTGTAGGTTGGCTTTTTGGCAGCATGCTTCCTGCTCAGGTATGATCTCCAGCAACTGTGTCATATTCCCTTCACATGACTTTTTCTTCCCCTAGGCCCAGTTTACATTCTTTTGTAAATTTAATGATCACAATTCAAGTAAGTTGTTCAGATGAATTTCTTGCAGACCTCAGAAGATCTTTCTCTGTGTAGCTCCTTCTCCTGTCCAATGTTCTGACGAACAGATGGTTTCTTCTTTGGTTTCTCTATATGTAATTCCTCACAGGAATGACTTTCTTTTTGTCTTGTTGAAACAGGGTCTCCCTGTAGCCACACCTGGCCTAGATCTCTTTATGTAGAAGAAGCTGCCCAGAATCTCAGGAGATTCACCTGTCTCTGCCTCCTTGGTACTTGGATTAAAATTTTATGCCATCACACCCAGCTTCTGTGAATGACTTTTGTAATAAGAAAATAAATTGGATGAGTGATTTTCAGTTAATCTTGCAACCAAAAAGAATATTTATAAAGTAAAGAACTTCACTGACATATGAGCTCCAATTTTGTCCTGGGTATATGACCTTAATCCATCAGGGTTTGCTTGATTAACATGTCAATGGGCTGGAAACAGTATGTTCTCATTGCAAGCAATGAGAATTGAGAAGTCTCTGTGTGTGAAATATTTTAGACTGGGGACAAAAAGAGCAGGATTCTCTAATACCTTGAGGTTGGAAAGACTGTTTCAATAGAAGCATAAATGAAGGCTGGTTGTAGAGTACAGTTCATTAGGTACTGGAAGAACAGGTTTTTCTCAGAGTTTGGATCCACTTTAAGATTCAGGCTGTTTATTCAGGTATAACTGTAATGTTGGTTAATAATGTCATAATTCTCTTTCTCCAGCTTATGCATAACTAGAATCTGGGCCTGATGCTCAGCTTCAGGCCTGCTGACTCTCACAGAGCACAGCAGTTGGTTATCAGAACTTCAAAGCTGTGGTTTTGTTGCCTGATATAGTTAAGGAAATTCTTCGGTTGCTTCAGATGGGAATTCCTTAATACTCCACTTGAAAGAAGAGTTTTAACAACACACTCTTGAATAATGAATGGGTCAAGGAAGAGATAAAGAAAGAAATAAAAACATTCCTGGAACTGAATGACAATGACAATACAACACAACAAAACTTATGGGATACCTTAAAAGCAGTCCTAAGAGGGAAATTTATAGCCCTGCGTGCCTACATTAGAAAAACAGAAAGAGCATAAGTGAATGATCTAACACTACAGCTAAAAGCACTTGAGAGGCAACAACAGATGAACCCTAAACGCAACAGACAGGAAGAAATAACAAAAATCAGAGCAGAAATCAATGAAATAGAAACAAAGAAAACAATACAAAAAATCAATGAAGCCAAAAGTTGGTTCTTTGAAAGAATAAACAAGATAGACAGACCTCTAGCCCAGTTAACAAAAAGAAAGAAGGAACAACTCCAAATCAATACAATCTGTGATGAAAAGGGAAATATCACAACGGACAAGGAAAAGATCAAGAAAATTATATGGGAATATTACAAGAACCTATATTCTACCAAGTTTGAAAATCTAGAAGAAATGGATGAATATCTGAAATCTTGGGAATCACCAAAGCTTGGCCAAGAGGAGACCAGCAGCTTAAACAGACCCATAACATATGAAGAAATAGAGGATGTAGTAAGAAGCCTCCCAACTAAAAAAAGCCCAGGCCCAGACGGTTTCACAGCAGAATTCTATAAAACATTTCAAAAAGACCTACAACCATTATTTCTGAAACTGTTTAGAAGTATACAATCAGAGGGAATTCTCCCAAATTCCTTCTATGAAGCCAACATCACTCTATTACCAAAACCAGGCAAAGATCCAACTAAAAAGGAGAATTATAGACCCATCTCCCTCATGAACACAGATGCCAAAATTCTAAACAGAATACTGGCAAATCGCATACAGACCCACATCAAGAAGATCATCCATCATGACCAAGTTGGATTCATACCAGAGATGCAGGGATGGTTCAACATACGAAAATCAATAAACATCATCAAACACATAAACGGAATCAAAGACAAAAACCACACCATCATCTCAATTGATGCTGAAAAAGCCTTTGACAAAATCCAGCATCCCTTCATGCTTAAAGTCCTAGAAGGAATTGGATTGGAGGGATCATTCCTCAATGTAATCAAAGCCATATACAGGAAACCCACAGCCAATATCATCCTAAATGGGGAAATGACGGAAACATTCCCTTTAAAGGTAGGAACTCGGCAAGGCTGCCCCCTATCACCACTCCTCTTCAATATAGTGCTTGAAACACTTGCTAGAGCAATAAGGCAAGAAAAGGATATTAAAGGAGTACTAATTGGAAAAGAGGAAGTCAAACTATCCCTATTTGCTGATGATATGATTGTTTACTTAAGAGATGCAAAAAACTCCACCAGAAAACTCCTAGAAACGATTAACAGCTTCAGCAAAGTGGCAGGATACAAAATTAACCTTAGAAAATCAATGGCCTTTCTTTACACCAAGAACAAGCAACTGGAGAAAGAATTCAAAGAGACCTTCCCACTCACAATAGCCTCAAAAACAATAAGATACCTAGGAACAAACCTAACCAAAGACACCAAAGACCTCTACAACAAAAATTTTAAACCCTTAAAGAAAGAAATTGAAGAAGACCTCAGAAGATGGAAAAACCTCCCATGCTCATGGATTGGGAAAATTAACATTGTAAAAATGTCCATTTTACCAAAACTCTTGTATAGATTTAATGCAATCCCAATCAAAATCCCCAAGAGTTTCTTCACAGGCTTGGAAACAAAAGTTCTTAAATTCATTTGGAGAAACAAAAGACCCCGAATAGCCAAATCAATCCTGAGTGAAAAGAGCTACACAGGAGGGATCTCTATACCAGATTTTAAACTATACTACAGGGCTATAGTCATAAAAACAGCCTGGTACTGGCACAAAAACAGACCTGTTGACCAATGGAACAAAACCGAAGATCCAAATCTGAGCACATACAATTTCAGCCATCTCATATTTGACAAGGGGGCCAAGAAACCACAATGGAGAAAAGACAGCATCTTCAGCAAGTGGTGTTGGCAAAACTGGATCACCACTTGTAGAAGAATGAAATTAAACCCCTACCTCTCACCCTGTACAAAAGTCAACTCCAGATGGATTAAAGACCTCAACGTGAAACCCCAAACTCTGAAGGTGATAGAAGAAAAAGTTGGCAGCAGACTACAAGACATAGGCGTAGGAAAAGACTTCCTAAATCAGACAGCAGCTGCACAAGAATTAAGGTCGACAATTGACAAATGGGACCTCATCAAACTCAAAAGCTTCTGTACATCAAAAGAAACAATCAAGGAAGTGAAGAGAAATCCCACAGAGTGGGAGGAAACCTTCACTGCAGATACATCTGACAAAGCATTGATTTCCAGAATATATAAACTACTCAAAAAACAAAGAAAAAAGAAAACAAATGACCCGCTCAATAGATGGAGCAAAGAACTGAACAGAGACTTCACAAGCGAGGAATTAGAGATGTCTGAGAAACACCTCAAGAACTGCTCAACATCACTAATCATTAAGGAAATGCAAATGAAAACCACTTTAAGATATCATCTTACTCCAATAAGACTGGCTAGGATCAAGAAAACAAATGATACCAAGTGCTGGAGAGGTTGTGGGGAAAGGGGAACACTCATCCACTGCTGGTGGGAATGTAAACTCGTACAGCCACTATGGAAAGCAGTGTGGAGAACCCTTGGAAGACTTGGAATGAACTTGCCACCCGACCCAGCCATACCACTCCTGGGCATGTACCCTCAAGACTTACGCCACCACAGAGATACATGCACGGCCATGTTTATTGCAGCTCTCTTCACAATAGCAAGGAGCTGGAACCAACCTAAATGCCCCTCAACTGACGAGTGGATAGAGAAAATGTGGTACATCTACACAATGGAGTTCTATGCAGCAGTAAAGAAAGACGACATCACGAGCTTTGCAGGAAAATGGCTGGAGCTAGAGGACATCATGCTGAGTGAAGTAACACAGTCCCAGAAAAACAAACGACGAATGGTATCCCTCATCTGTGGATGCTAGTGCCAATTACCCAGTTGTAAGTATTTCTTGTGTAGGGCCCCCTGAGCTTCTGTACAAAGCAGTTGGACATAATGCATTTTGGAAACAACAACAACAACAGAAAATACTGCATCAAAGAACTGACTGAAACAGTGAACTTCTGCTCAAAACAGTCAACGTCCCCATGGAAAATATTGAGAAAGACTAAGAGATGGAAAGCATGTTTGGCAGAATGCATGAGCTCTGACGGGGTGGGGGAATGAGCGGGAACACGGGTCTAGATTTGTTAAAAATAAATAAATAAATAAAAAAAAGAAAAAAAAAAAGAAAGAAGAGTTTTTGATTTATATTGCCTCCTTTCTCTTTCCTAATTCACAGTGTGCCAGCATTGTCTCCTCTTCACTCAAAAACTGTTTTGTTCCATAATACCTGGAGAATATATTCTTTAGTATATAGTTTTAAACCCATGGCTCTTGAACTAATATATTTACCTCTATTTTCTCACAACAGCTAAATATCCTTTATTTCTCCTCTCTCTCCCTGTCTAGTCCTCCCTTCTCATTCTCCAGTGAAAGGACTCACATTTCCCCTTTCTGCCCTTGATAATACCTATCTCTTATTGCCCCCCCTCGCTTGACCTTCTTCTTCCCCTTTACCCCATCGTTTCCTTGTATAACAATTGCTCTCCCACCTTCCATTTAAATACCACTCTTTTACCCATTTTCCCTTAGTAATACTTGTCTCCTACTGTTATTCTTTCTCATGTTCCTTCTTTTTCTTTATCTCCCTGGTTTCTTTTAATACTTTTTCATTAAGTTTTCAGAAGAAATGTACCCTTTTTAGTAAATTTGGCACTGAGCAAAGTCTGAAACAAAATAACTTGATGTTTAGTCACATTAAATACTCAATACAACAGAAAACCTTAAGGCTGCCAAATTTCTAGCCAAAGGTAATTCTTACTATATGTTAAATATTGATCCTTATACTTACAAACAAGTGTAGCATACACCATTCATCAAAGAAACTTCCTTACGACTGATGGAGATGATTCCAGAGTTCCACAACTAGTCACACACATAGAAACAGTGTCTATGAAATGTTCAGCTAAGGGACACCTCTACAATGGAACCTCAATACTTAAGGCTCATGGAACATAGTGGAACAGGGGGCAGAGAGACTACTAATGCATTACTCAACTGTCATCAATGAAGTTCCCTCATGCAGCAGATGGCAATGAACTCAAAAGGCTACAACTGGCCAATAGAGAATAAAAGTCTGCAGAGTCCTGAACAGGATTCCTATGTTAAACTTCACTCATCCAAGGCTCTGGGACAATTGTGGAATAGGGGTGGAAAGATTGTTAGAGCTAGGGAAGGAGATTCCTGACCATATGGAAATAGACTCTTACAAGCTCCCGGGACCTCCCTCATATGAACATACAGCAATAGTGTCAACATGCACAAGACACAATCAGACTCAATCAGACAAAAACCCAACATGAAACTGAGGAAATTGGTAGCAGGTCCCAATCTTAGCCAAAGAATGATCTGCAATATTGATGTTCAATGATTCGGGTTTCCATTTCTATTGCTGTTTCCACTTAGAAGTTTTCTCTTGGTTTCATACACTTTTATTTTTGTTTTAAATTGTTCTACTGTTTTAAAAAGTTTAAAATCCCTTAAGGGCACACCACTCTCTTCATTGTACTTAGGGACACTGTTATTCATCATTAGCATGTAAAGTTTTTAAGACCCATGTATAAAACATTCTGATGGCATACCTTGATTCTGCTCCTCCACATAAATGTCATCATAAAATCTCTAACTAACATCTTCAAGAAGTTGTATACAGATAACAATATCACAAAGTAAACAGAGTGATTGCCTAAGATCAATTATGCTGTTCAGAGAGTGAGTTGACAAGTAAGTGTACCCTTTTAAATATTAGTGCTACCTTCAAACTACTGCTTGGCTGTTATTAAAGGACACAATATTTTTATATTGCTACCAAAAGTTTTAGACAAAATACAACAAACATTGTAAATCTCAGAGGGACAAATTTTGTTAACAAATTTCCTTTGCTAATATAATGTTAAATCATCCTGGAAATGTATACGTCAGGTTTTAACTTAATGAATGACATATTCTGTTTGCCAATGAAAACACCCTTGTGGGCAGAGAGCAATGGACCACCAGAGAATATAATCAACTGCACACTTAATTTTAATCATAAGCCAACTGTAATAGGAGACAGATTATGGAATGGAAATAATGAGGTGACCAAGGGCTATAAAATAAGCCGTGTTCTTATTTATAAACCAAGGTATAGAGGTCTCTATAGAGACCTATAGAATGTCTCTCTGTGTAGGTATGTACAAATGTATGTGTGTGTATATGTTTGACTACAACTTCTTAATATGACTTGATCTACAATAAAGAGGAAAAAGACCTTCATAATATTTAAGAACTTTGAAAACGAAATATCATCTATAAATGTAATTTAAAAAATTTCACTGCATTTTCCCTTCTGTCTTGTGAGTATATTCGCATTATCACACCAAGAGCTGAAATATTTGATACTATTTGATATGGACTGGAGTTGGTCTTGGTCTCCTCTCTCAAAGGGATGAATTCATCTGAGAAACAGTTCAAGCAAAAGGTTATGTAGCAAAGCAATATTCAACTCCAGAGAGCTCAGCAGTAGCTGACCCATAGATATACACAAACTAGAGTCTTATATACATTGATTTTGCAAAAGATATTTATGAGAATCTATGAAGAGGGTATCATAAATTTGTGTTAAGTGGTCCCCTTTACCCTCCCAACCTAGAGTGGATCAGATGTTATATGTTTCAGAATGTCTGTTTCCCATGATATTCAAAACCATAATGTAGAATTCAGAGAAAGACTAAAAATTATCTCTTTGTGGCTAGGGAAAGAGAAGACTCAGAATAGGCTCTATTCCCACTTCCATTGATTTAGAGTTTCAGAAATTCACAAAGGCAAAGACAGAAGTTGACAGAAGATGGAAATTGCAGAAAAGGGGACAGATGGTGAATACAGACTCAATTCCCTCCCCAGAAAGAGGAAATGGAAGCCTCCTTAAAAGGTAAACCACAAGGTCCTGTTGAAAAGAGCCTGGCAAGCCTAAATGCAGGATCAACCCAAATCCCCAAGGATTAGCCCACATCCTCTAGAACCACCCTTTATACCACGCAGGATTTCCCACATTCTCTAAAATCACCTCTCAAACTCCAGGTATAGCCCAAATCCCCCAGGATCATCCCACATCCTAAGGATTAACCCACATCCTCCTGAATCACCACTTATTCCATAGGATTTTCCACACTCTCTAAGATCACCCCTCATACTGTAGGATTTAACATTCTCATCCTCACCCCCTCATACCAGAGGATTCCCACATTCTCTACGATCACTCCTTAGACCCCAGGTTGAGTCCACATTCCCAGGTTCAGCCCACATCTCCCAGAAGCTTCATGGTACTTTCAGTATTTGGAAAGACACAGATGTCCATTTGTTATTTTAAGTCCAGAAGCCTTAATTACTTTAACTCATTATCCATATTTACATGAAAAAAAAAATTTCTTTAACTCTGTGTAGGCAGATACGAAAATAGGTATACAATAATAGAACATGAAAAGGAAAGAGACCCTGACTTTTCCAAAAGACCACACCTCTTTAGCTATTTAATTTAAAGATGCAAAGTGAGGAAAATCTTATGTGAAAATTTTCAGAATTTTATTGATAAAAATAATCATTCCTTAAAGAGAATCCAAGCAAACACATGGATTCAATTGAAGACCCAGAGAAAAAAGTGAGCAACATATAAGAAAAAGTCAGCAAAATTCATGAAAAAGACAAAAATATTTAAGAAAAAACTTAGAAGAAAAATTCAACAAAGGAGAGATTTTGAAAAATAAAAGAAACCTCCACAAATGTTAGAATTGAAAAACACGATGAATCATATAAAAATAGGATAGACAGCATCACCACTGGACACAGCAAGAAAGTGTTAGGAATGGAAGACACAGTTGAGGAGTTACTATATACAATATCAATAAGAAAATAAATAAGTAAATGAATACATAATAAACCAAAATACAATACCAATAACTCTGGAATAAGACCACAAGATAAAATCTAATAGCCAAGAATTAGATAAAAAAGCTAAGAAAGAAAATAAAAGTATGGAAAATCTATTCAATAAAGTTGAAGAAAACTCCTTAAAAGTAAAGAAAAAATAGACATCCCCCCCAAAAAAAAAGGTATGTTTGGAAAGTCAAGAAGACATGGACATTTTGTGATCAAAATGTATAAATACAAGCTAAATCAGACAAGCACCAGCTTACTTGCACAGGGGAATATATATGGCCCACTGGAGTCCTATGATATGGACAGCATGCAGCAGACATGGACTGAAGTCCCCAGACAAAGAAGCTTCATGGTCTTTGTTACTGACATGGTTTGAGCTATAGTTGCCTGGGTATTTTGAATATGTCTGGGATCTTCCTCATCAGATTTGCCAGTGAGAGGAAAACACAGGGGAATATATATGGCCCACTGGAGTCCTATGATATGGACAGCATGCAGCAGACATGGACTGAAGTCCCCAGACAAAGAAGCTTCATGGTCTTTGTTACTGACATGGTTTGAGCTATAGTTGCCTGGGTATTTTGAATATGTCTGGGATCTTCCTCATCAGATTTGCCAGTGAGAGGAAAACACGAAGGTTAGATCACCCATTTCCTTTGTGGATATCCCAACAAAGAACCCTGAGGGTACAATGAATGTGGTGAACTGAAAGTGTGCCAACCCTGGAAAGGAAATAACTCTATGGGAAGGTTTGTTCAGTGAAAACACAACAAAACATCTGGGACACAATGAAATCAGGTCTAAGTGGAAAGTTTAGAGTTCTAAGTGCCAGATACGACTCAAGAATCTGGAGAAATAAGAGCAAACTAAACCCAAACCCAGTAGATGAGAAAAAATAAATAAAATCAAAATAAAAATCAATGAAATGGAAACAAAGAAACAAAGAATAAACCAATTTAAAAGGTGATCCTTTCTAAAGATAAACAAGATAGGTCCTTAGTCCTGCTTACCAAAAAGAGTGAAAATGCAAATCAGCAAAATAAGACATGAAAAGGGAAATTTTACAACAGAAACCAAAGTAATCCAGAGCATTATAAGGGTTACTTAAACCTATGCTGTGGTAAATATCAAAATTTTAAAGAAATTGACTATATTAAATCAACAACTAAATTTAAAGCAAAAAGAAGTCAACAACTTAATCAGATCAATAACAAGGAGTTACAAACAATAACAGAAAGCCTCCAAAAAAAAATAATGTTCGGGCTGGAGAGATAGCCTAGAGGTTAAGAGCACTGACTGCTCTTGCAGAGGACCTGGATTCGATCCCCAGCATCCACATGGCGGCTAAGAACCATCTGTAACTCCAATTCCAGGAGAACTCCAGTTCCAGGGGAATCTGAGACTCTCTTCTGACCTCCGCGGCATTGCACGACACGGGTGCACAGACCTACATGCAGACAGTACACTCACACACATACAAAAATAAATAAAATTAAAAAAAATAATGTTCAAATGGATTCTCAAAAATATTTTACCAGACCTTCTAAGAAGAACTGCAACCAGTACTGCTTAAAGTGTTCAAGACAGAAACCGAGGGAGAACTCCCAAACTTCTACCAAGCCAGTATTAATCTAATACAAAAACCAGTAAAGATAGAACAAGAAAAAAATTTACAGATCAACCCTTTACAGACATATATCAAACACATCATTTATCATAATCAGGTTGTTTTAATTGCAGAGATGCAGGAATGATTCAGTATATCTAAGTAAATATAATTCAGGACCTCCAACCCTACACTTTTATTTAAATGCTCTCCAGGGACTCACCTCAGTCTGACTCATTTAGACAATCAGGTTTTGGATTCTGGAATCTGTTTATGTAAATGAGCCAGGTCATTCTCACTGATATCAATGTTTAAGATCATTGTTCTGAAGGTAGAGAATTTCAGAAGTTTTCCCTTATATTATATATGGAAAATTCTTTTCATTAAATGATATAGTTTATTTGGGGGCACATACTGAAATCATCCTTTGGAGCAGATAGAGGCAGAAAGATAACTGAAGCTGTATTTCAGTTCTAGGCTGGGAGTGATTAATGTCACTTGCAGAGGATGGAGCTAAATTTCCCAGGGAATGCCTTGGAGCTGAAAACTGAAATATATGGTATAATCTAATAGACAAGGAAAAGGAAGAGAGAGGCATTCTGGGAAAGAGGATAGCTTAGGGCAAAGGCAGGAAAATGTGAAGGATACATGCTTTCTTCTGGAAACCATGAGACATGTGTGCCAGACTTGAACCTAGGAGGGAGAGAGAGTTCTGGCAGTCTTCTGTGCCTTCCTTCTAGTGCATGCCCTCTTACTTTTATTGAATACTTGCTGAGTGGAACTAAATATGACCCACATATTTATTGGCTGGACTTACAAATTTAAAGCTTGCTCATCAGCCAGTGACCCAATTATTACTGCTTAAAAAGAGCATCACTGTATGTGATTACAGGCCAGAGTATCACCAACTTAATGGCTGAGAAAGAAAATGCAGCTTTGCAGTGAGTAGGATGTACCAGAAAGTGCCAGCAGAAGGATTGACTCCTCTGCACATTGAAGGGAAGAAATGCCTCAGATTGCTGCAGACATCAGGCCCCTCTGTGGATCCTACTAGTAACAACTATTTTTTAATGATTCCTAACGAAGCTTACCTTCTAGGTGCTGCAAAGGTTTTAATACAAGAGACTTTCTTAACTCCCCCCCATAGAATAAAGAGAAATAAGAGGATGATGAGGTCATTCTCCAGCTGTAGATTGGAACCAGCTGTTATAGAAGTGTTCTCTTGTAAAATCAGTAAAACTGCCTTCTTTAATTGACTAATGGACATAGAAACTGTGAAAAGGATTATTTTCTATTCAGAACCAAATATAATGCTAAAGTCTCCTTAAGCTATGCACCTAAACAAAATATATCAATACAGGAGCTCTGACATCAACAATGGATTATTCTACCAAGGAGATGTTGGCCAGGGGATCCAAGCCCCCACAAATGGTAAAGGCTCCTTGCCTCCTAACTGGGATATCTGCAGGAAGAGAGGCGATAAGGCCCTGCTGTTGAAGACCTGATACAAACATGGAAAAGATGTATGGAGACCGCACTTGCAAGTATACAGATGGTCTCTGGGATGCCAGAGAGTGTTACCAAAGACCACTAAACCAATAAAGCAAATATAGGTCTCCTTGAGTCAAGCAAGACTCCTCCGTCAGCACCAGCTACACCTCATCTGCCTGGAAATACTGTGCAGCAGTGGCAGCCATATGTCTGTATATCCCAAATCTAATTGGCTATTGGCTCTCTCCTTGGAGGAATAACCCACGGCTGATGTCACAAGCTTACATCCTCTAATGGTTAGGAGATGTTATAAACCACACGAAGACCCTGCCATACTTGACAGAAGAAAATGTAGATCATGAATTGACATACCATCCAAACATCTGTGTCTATACCAAAGTAACCTACCATAACAATTAGTACTGTTTAAATACCCATATATCTAATTGTGTGTGCTTCATTAGTAGGATCGAAAGGCTATATATTATACTGTTTAAATACCTAAATATCTAATTGCATGTGCTTCATTAGTAGGATCGAAAGGTTAAGCCTGGACAAGCTGGCAGCCCATGAAAGAAAACAGCCAGAACTGACTAGAGACCAAGACATCAGCTCCAGAGAAAGTAGAGTGTTTTGCTTCTCATCCACCTGTGCCCCTTTTCTAAGCCTAGGGAACAATCTGCGGAAGAGGGGGCGTGGTACAATGTAAGGGCTTCGATTGGGGTTAATGGTGAAACTACAACAATATAGACTGGACACTCATTTGATCAACTTGATTGAACATACAAGCCCCCCCTTTCAGGATGGTGGGACCCATGAGCTGTGTGGGTTTGGGCACAACTGCTTGCAAATTGGTTTTACATGAAGGATGCTTGTACTCACAAATTATCACCTATTGTTAAAAAAATGAAAACAAAACAAAACAAAAAAGCAGAGAAAGATGCACAAAACTTACGGCAGAATGCACGATCTGCGATGGGTAGGGGTGGGGTGGGGGGGAAGGGAAGGGGATATATGCCTGAACTGAATTGGAAAATGATGTATGAAATACACAAAGCATCAATAAAAATAAATTTAAAAAAAAAGAGCATCACTGAACAGTACCAATTTCCATACTGTCATTTGATTCCCAAACCAAAGGCATTTTAAAATTTATTTGCAATAGTTTCATAGTGTTCCTTCCAAGTCCAAAATGCCACTGGGTATGGCTTGTTCCACAATGTCTTACAGTAGTGTTGAATACTGTTTTGTGTATGTTTGATGTATTTTATTCTTTGGATGATGTTTTATGTATTTCATACATCATTTTTCATTTCTGTTCAGGCATAGTCCCCTATCCCTTCCCCCCATCCCACCCCAAACCATCCTAGATCATGTACTCTATCAGAACTTTCCTACTTCTTTCTCTCAGTCTTTTTTTATGCTTAGGAATTCATCTTTTCCTCCGTTAATTTCATGTTATTCTAAGATATGGATTTATTCTCTCCACCCATATACAGTAATTACAGAGTCTGAAAATAATTGGTGTGTGGATTCTACAGCCCTTTGAGGGATTCACATTATGACAACATAGTTGCTTACAGATAAACAAAAATTATAACCATACTGTCATTCCGCTTGCCTTTCATCTGGGGGATTTGGTGTTAGCATCCACAAATGAGGCAAACCATTCTCCGTTTGTCTTTCTGGGACTGTGTCACCTCACTCACCATAATGGCTTTGAGCTCCATCTATTTGCCTGCAAAGTTCATGATGCCATCCTTCTTTACTGCTGAATAGTACTCCATTGTGTAGATGTACCACATTTTTGTCATCCACTCATCTGTTGAGGGGCATATGGGTTGGTACCAGCTCTTCGCTATTGCGAAGAGAGCAGCAATAAACATGGATGTGCATATATCTTTGGGGTAGGATGAGTATTTGGGGTATATGCCCAGCAGTGGTATGATTGGATCAGATGGTAACCTCATTCCAAGTCATTTAAGGGTTCTCCACACTGCTTTCCATAGTGGTTGTACAAGTTTACATTCCCACCAGCAGTGATGAGTGTTCCCCTTTCCCCACAATCTCTCCAGCATCTGTTGTCTTTTGTTTTCTTGATCTTAGCTAGCAGTACTGGAGTGAGATGATACCTGAGAGTGGTTTTAATTTGCATTTCCTTAATTATTAATGATGATGAACACTTTTTAAGATGTTTCTCAGCCATATTTAATTCCTCACTGGTGAAGACTATGTTCAGCTCTTTACTCTTTATCTTTTGAGTAGGTCATTTGTCTTCTTATTTCTTTGTTTTTTGAGTAATTTATATATTCTTGACATTGATGCTCTGTCAGATGTGTCACTGGTAAAGATTTCTTCCCACTCTTTGGGTTTTTTCTTCACCTACTTGATGGTTTCTTTCACTGTACTGAAGCTTTTGAGTTTTATGAGGTCCCACATGTCAACTGTTGACCTTACTTCCTGTGTGGCTACTGTCTGGTTTAGAAAGTCTCCTCCTAGACCTATGTCTTGTAGGTTGTTGCCAACTTTTTCTTTTATCACCTTCATGGTTTCAGGTTTTAGATTGAGATCTTTGATCCACTTGGAGTTGATTTTTGTACAGGGTGAGAGGTAGGGGTTTAATTTTGTTCTTCTACAAATGGTGATCCAGTTTTGCCAACACCATTTGCTGAAGATGCTGTCTTTTTTCCACCGAGCTTTTTTGGCTCCTTTGTCAAATATGAGGTGGCTGAAGTTATATGAGCTCCAGTTTGGATCTTCAATTTTGTTCCCTTGATCAATGGTTCTGTTTTTTTGCCAGTACCAGGGTATCTTTATGACTATAGCCCTGTAATATAGCTTGACGTCTGGTAATGTAATCCCCCCAGTATTGTGCTTTTCACTCAGGGTTGAATTAGCTATTCGGGGTCTTTTGTTTTTCCATATGAATTTAAGGATTTCTTTTCTAAGTCTGGGAAAAGCTCATGGGGATTTTGATTGGGATTGCATTGAATCTATATATTAATTTGGGCAGAATGGACATTTTTACTATATTAATTTTTCCAATCCATGAGCATGGGAGGTCTTTCCATCTTTTTATGTCATTTTCAATCTCCTTCAGGGTTTTAAAATTTTTCTTGTAGAGGTCTTTGGTGTCTTTGATTAGGTTTATTCCTTTGTATTTTTTTTTTGAGGCTATTGTGATTGGGAAGGTCTCCTTATATTCCTTCTCCAGTTGCTTATTGTTGTTGTAGGCTACTGATTTTTCTAGGTTTATTTTGTATCCTGTCACTTTACTGAAACTTTTGATTGTTTCCAAGAGTTTTCTGGTGGAGATTTTAGCATCCCTTAGGTAAACTATCATATCTTCTGCAAAAAGGGATAGTTTTACTTCCTCTTTGCCAATTAGTACTCCTTTAATTTTGCTTTCTTGCCTTATTGCCCTAGCGAGCATTTCAAGCACTATATTGAAGAGGAGTGACGATAGTGGACAGCCTTGTCATGTTCCTGCCTTTAAGGGGAATGCTTCCATCTTTTCTCCATTTAGAATGATGTTGGCTGTGGGTTTCTTGTATATGGCTTTGAATACATTGAGGAATGATCCCACCAGTCCAATTCCCTCTAAGACTTTAAGCATGAAGGGATGCTAGATTTTGTCAAAAGCTTTTTCTGCATCAATTGAGATGATTGTGTGTTTTTTTGTCTTTAAGTCCACTTATGTGTTTTATGATATTCATTGATTTACATATGTTGAACCATCCCTACATCTCTGGTATGAATCCAACCTGGTCATGATGGATGATCTTTTTGATGTGGGTCTGTATGCTATTTGCAAGTATTTTGTTGAGAATTTTTGCATCTGTGTTCATCAATAATATGGGTCTATAGTTTTCTTTCTTGTTCGTGTCTTTGCCTGGTTTTGGTATTAGGGTGATGCTGGCTTCATAGAAGGAATTTGGGATATTTCCTTCTGTCTGTATCCTTCTGAAAAGTTTGAGTAGTAATGGTTACCTCTTTAAATATTTTATAGAATTCTGCTGTGAAGCCATCTGGGCCTGGGCTTTTTTTTAGGTTGGAGGTTTTTTATTATATCTTCAATTTCCTCAAGTGTTATGGGTCTGTTTAAGCTGTCAATCTCTTCTTGGTTAAGCTTTGGAGAATGCCAGAATTTCAGATATTCATCCATTTCTCTTAGGTTTTCAAATTTAGTAGAATATATATTTTTGAAGTATTCTCATATGATTGTCTGGATCTTTTCTTTATCTGTTGTGATGTTTCCCCTTTCATCACAAACGCTATTGATTTGGAGTTGGTCTTCTTTCTTTCTTTTAGTTAACTGGGCTAGAGGTCTTTCTATTTTGTTTATCTTTTCAAAGAACCAGCTTTTGGATTCATTGATTTTTTTTTGTATTGTTTTCTTTGTTTCTATTTCATTGATTTCTGTTCTGATTTTTGTTATTTCTTTCTGTTGGGTTTAGGATTCATTTGTTGTCTTTCAAGTGTTTTAGCTGCAGTGTTAGATTGTTTACTTGTTCTCTCTGTTTTTTTTTTTTAATGTAGGCACTTAGGGCTATAAATTTCCCTCTTAGGACTGACTTTAATGTATCCCACAGGTTTTGTTGTGTTGTATTGTCATTTTCATTTAGTTCCAGGAATACTTTTATTTCATTCTTTATTCTTCTCTGACCCACTCTTCATGATTGTGTTGTTTATTCGCCATGTGTTATTATATTTAGTAGGGCTTACCCTGGTGTTAATATTGAGCTTTATTGCACTGTGGTCTGATAGAATGCATGGAATAATTTCAATCCTTTTGTATTTGTTGAGGTTTCTTTTGTGTCCCAGTATGTGATCACTTTTAGAGAATGTTCCATGAGGTGCTGAGTAGAAAGTATATTCTCTGGTGTTTGGATGGAATATTGTGTAGATATCTGTGAGGTCCATTTGGTGTATTGTGTTCTTCAGTTCTGTTGACTCTCTGTTTATTTTTTGTCCAGTTGACCTATCCAGGTGGTTCAGTGGGCTATTGAAGTCCCCCACTATTAGCTTACTGGGATTAGTCTGTCTTAACGTCCTAAAGCATTGTGGTTATAAAGTTTGGTGCATAAATATTTAAAATTGTGAGATCTTCTTGGATAATTTTTCCATCGATAAGGATATAATGGCCCTCTTTGTCTTTTCTGATTAATTTTACTCTGAGGTCTATTTTGTCTGATATTAGAATAGCCAATCCTGCTTGCATTTTGGTACCATGTGCTTGGAATATTTTTTTCCATCCTTTCACTCTAAGGTGTTGTCTGTCCTTGAGGGTGAGATGGGTTTCTTGGAGGCAGCATATAGATGGATTTTGTTTCCTAATCCATTCTCCCAGTCTATGTCTTTTGATTGTGGCTTTAGACCATTAATATTTGAGGTTATTATTGAGATATATGTGTTGTTTCCTTTTAACTTATTTTTTGTTTGCATTTTTGGTCTAGGTATTTATTTACTCTGTTATGCTTTTGGTAATTTTTCTCATGGGTTGCTTAAGGATAGCTGTTTCTTTCCTCTGTTCTTTGAAATGCTTCGAATATTTTCTGAAGTGTTGGTTATTTTGACATGTGTTCTTCTATTGTGTTTATGTCCTGAAAGATTTTTCTTTCTCCTTTTACTATGATTGACACTTTTTGCTGGGTATAATAATCTGGGTTGGCATCTAAAGTCATTTAGTACTGGGAATACTTTGGTCCATGTTCTTCTGGCTTTCATGGTTTGCACTGAGAAGTCAGGTGTGATTCTGATGGGTTTCTCCTTGCATGTAACTTTTTGTTTTTCTCTTGTGGCTTTCAGTATTTTGTCCTTATTTTGAGCATCTAGTGTTTTAACTATGCTATGACATGGGAATTTCATTTCTGGTCTTGTCTATTTGGTGTTCTATGTGCTTATATATTTCTATGGGTTTGTCTTTTTTCAGTTTGGGGATGTTTTCTTCTATTTTTCTGTTGAAGATCTGATCAATACCATTCTCTTGGGATTCTTCTCCTTCCTCTACCCCTATGATGTGGACGTTTGTTCTTTTCATGGTGTTCCACATTTCCTGGTTGTTCCACTCTTGTGTTTTTTAAAATTTTTCATAATCTTTACTTGAGGTTTCTAGCTGTGTTGTGGTATCCTGTAGGTCTGATATTCTTTTTTTTTAATTTTTTTAAATTTTTTATTTATTTCTGTATGTGTATGAATGTACTGTCTGCATGCAAGTTTGTGCACCCGTGTCGTGCAATGCCGCGGAGGTGAGAAGAGGGTCTCGGACTCCCCTGGAGTTCTCCTGTAATTGGAGTCTCAGACGGTTTTCAGCCACCATGTGGGTGCTGGGGATCGAACCCGGGTCCTCTGTAAGAGCGGTCGGCGCTCTTAACCTCTAGGCCATCTCTCCAGCCCAGGTCTGATATTCTTTTTTCTGCTTCTTCCATTCTGCTTCTAAGGCTTTTTACCATCCTTTCCTGCTGATTGGCTGAATGTTCAATTACCTTTTTTGTTTCATCCTGCGATTTCTTCAGTATTTCTACTTCCACTTCCTTTTGGAGCTTTTCATTCTTTTCTTGTAGCTCCTTGCTTTGCTGGTCAGTTTATTTTTTTCCTTTCAGCCTGAGATCTTTTCAATGTTTCCACTTCCTTCTGGAGTTTGTCAATCTCTACCTCTAGTTCTTTTTGGAGTTTGTATTTCTTGTCCTCTAGTTCTTTTCTGAGTTTATCATTCTCCCCTTTTAGTTCGTTCCTGAGTTTTTCATTCTTTCCTTCTAGTTCCTTCGTGAGTTTTTTGTTCTCTCCCTTTAGTTCTCTGATTTTTTTCTTTATAGTCTTTGAATATGTCTACAATTGTTCTTCTAAGGTCAGTATCTTTGTTCCCTTCCAGAGAGATATTGTTGTTGGGATCTTCTACAGGAGTGGTTGGGTTCGGTGGGGATTTATTTTGAGCTGTTCACATATTGTTGTTTTTCCGTTGTGTTTTTGGCATGTGTATTTTTGTTGTTGTTGTTGTTGTTTCCCCCCCTTTGTTTATTTGTTTGCTTTCTGTTGCTAATCTCAATTGTCGCTATGGGGGATTGGTTGGTCACTCAGTTTGCTTCCTGTTGGTTTCTTCCTCAGTTTTGGCTATGCAGCCTCCAATCACTGACACTGCTTTATCCTTCCAACGGCTTTAAACCACAGCACCAGCAATTTACACTTTCCACCTCAGTATTAGTAGCTTGAGGGGGGGAGGGTGTTGAATCCTTTGGCCTGCACAACGGTCCCCACCTTGGTGGTTGTGCACAGATAGTATGCATCGCTGGCTGACCTTCTATGTATGCACGCAGTTCCTCTCTACGGTCCTAGCATTGGATGGCACCTGCCAAGTTGGGCCACCAGCCGGCTGCCTGTACAACACAGATGGGCCTTGGCTTTGATGTATTTTAATCTTCTATATTTCTGCTGTTATTTAAATTGGAGTCCCTCTATCTGGTTGTCATACATACATAAAAGTTTATATTTATATACCTTGTGGAAAATAGAATAATTGTCCCTTCTATTCCCCCAAATATATTCATATCCTATTTTCTGTAACCAGCAACTTTACATATAGTTTTGACTTTGCAAACTTTAGTAACAAGGATCTTGAAGAAATCCAATGCAAATAAGTAGCCTTTTAGGAGAAAAGCAAGATGGTACTAATCAGATAAGAGTTTCTTTTCATCAGCTAAGAAAGCTAAGATAATAACTTTTTCTATAGTCTCCAGAAGGTACAGAGGATCTGCTAACACTTTGGATTTAGCCCACAAAACCGACATCTGGGGCACTGGAGTGATTCAGTAGCTAGAAATTCTTGAAGTCAAGACCAACAACCTGATTTCTATCCTCAGATCCCACATAGAAGAAAGAGAGAAGTGATTTGACCAAATTGTAATCTGACCCCCATATGTATATACTGATGTGCAGGGCTTCACGAAGATACAGACACAGAACACACACACACACACACACACACACACACACACACACACACANGGCTTTTTTTAGTTGGAGGTTTTTTTATTATATCTTTCAATTTCCTCAAGTGTTATGGGTTGGTTTAAGCTATCAATCTCTTATTGATTAGGCTTTGATGAACCCCAGAATTTCAGATATTCAAATATTTCTCTTAGGATTTCTCTTAGGTTTTCAAAATTTAGTAGCATCTATATTTTTGAAGTATTCTCATATGATGTCTGGATCTTTTCTTATCTGTTGTGATGCTTTCCCCTTTCATCACAAACGCTATTGATTTTGGGTTGGTCTTCTTTCTTTCTTTTTAGTTAATGGCTAGAGGTCTTTCTATTTTGTTTATCTTTTCAAAGAACCAGCTTTTGGATCATTGATTTTTTTTTGTATTGTTTTCTTTGTTCTCATTTCATTGATTCTGTTCTGATTTTTGTTATTTCTTTCTGTTTTTTTTTTTTTTTTTTTTTTTTTTTTTTTTTTTTTTTTTTTTTTTTTTTTTTTTTTTTTATCTCTGTTTTTTTTTTTAATGTAGGCACTCGGGCTATAAAATTTCCTCTTAGGACTGACTTTAATGTATCCCACAGGTTTTGTTGTGTTGTATTGTCATTTTCCATTTAGTTCCAGGATACTTTTTATTTCTCTCTTTATCTCTTCTCTGACCCACTCTTCATGATTGTGTTGTTTATTCGCCATGTGTTATTATATTTAGTAGTTTCTCTGCTTATCCTGGATTTGATATTGAGCTTATTGCATTGTGGTCTGATAGTATGCATGAATAATTTTCAATCCTTTTGTCTTTGTTGCCGGTTTCTTTGGTGTCCCAGTATATGATTATTTTAGAGAATGTTCCATGAGGTGTTCCTGGTAGAAAGTATATTCTCTGTGTTTGGATGGCATATTGGTAGATATCTGTGAGGTCCATTTGTGTCTTGTGTTCTTCGTTCTGTTGACCTCCTTGTTTATTTTTTCTCCAGTTGACCTATCCAGGGGTTCAATGGGGTATTGAAATCCCCCACTATTAGCTTACTGGGATTAGTCTGTCTTAACGTCCTAAAGCATTGTGGTTATTAAAGTTTGGTGCATAAATAATTAAAATTGTGAAGATCTCTTGGATAATTTTTCCATCGATAAGGATATAATGGCCCTCTTGTCTTTTCTGATTAATTTTACTATGAGGTCTCTTTTGTCTGATATAGAATAGCCAATCTGCTTTGCATTTTGGTACAATCTGTGCTGAATATTTTTTTCAATCCTTTCACTCTAAGTGTTGTCTTGTCCTTGAGGGTGAGATGGGTTTCTTGGATGCAGCATATAGACGGATTTTGTTTCACCCTTTCTAATCCATTCTCCAGTCTATGTTTTTTGACTGTGGCCTTTAGTCCATTAATATTTAGGTTATTATGAGCATATATGTGTTGTTTCCTTTTAACTTAAACTTATTTTTTGTTTGCATTTTGGTCTAGGTATTATTTACTCTGTTATGCTTGGTATTTTTCCTCATGGTGCATAAGGATAGCTGTTTCTTCCTCTGTTCTTTGAATTGCTTTGAATCTTTTCTGAAGTGTTGGTTATTTTGACATGTGTTCTTCTATGGTGTTTATGTCCTGAAGATTTTTCTTCTCCTTTTACTATATTACACTTTTTTGCTGGGTCTAATAATCCGGGTTGCCTCTAAAGTCATGTAGTACTGGGAATACTTTGTTCATGTTCTTCTGGCTTTAATGGTTTGCATTGAGAAGTCACTCGTAATTCTGATAGGTTTCACCTTACATGTAAACTTTTGTTTTTCTCTTGAGTGGGCCTCCGTATTTTGTCCTTCTTTGATCATCTAGTGCTTTTACTATCGCTATGACATGCCGGAATTTCACTTTCTGGTCTTGCGCTCACTATTTGGGTTCGACTGTGCTTATATATTTCTAGTTGTCTTTTTCAGTTTGGGGATGTTTTCTTCTATTTTTCTGTGTACGATTGCTCAATACCATTCTCTGGGATTTTCTCCTTCCTCTATCCCTATCTGTGATGGACGTTGTTCTTTTCATGGTGTTCACATCTTTACGGGCTTGTTTGCTCCACTCTTGTGCTTTTTAAATCTTTTTCATAATCTTTACTTGAGGTTTCTATGTGTGTTGTGTATCCTGTAGGCTTCTGAATTCTTTTTTTTAATTTTTAAATTTTTTATTTATTCATGTATGTGTATGACTGTACTGTATGCATGCAAGTTTGTTGCACCCGTGTAGTGCAATCCGCGGAGGTCAGAAGAGGGTCCTCGGACTCCCTGCGGAGTTTTCTCCTGCTAATTTGCAGTCTCAGAGGTTTTTCACGCTCCACCCCACTGGGGTTTCGGATCGACCCGGTCCTTGTAAGAGCGGTCGGCGCTCTAACTCTAGGCCCATCTCTCCAGCCAGGTCTATATTCTTTTTTCTGCTTCTCCATTCTGCTTCTAAGGCTTTTTACCATCCTTTCCTGCTGATTGGAATGTTCAATACCTTTTTGTTTCCATCTGCGATTTTCTTCAGTATTTCTACTTCCATTCCTTTGGAGCTTTTCATTCTTTTCTTGTAGCTCCTTGCTTTGTTGGTCAGTTTATTTTCTTTCCTTTCCTGCCTGCGATCTTTTCAATGTTTTCCACTTCCTCTGGAGTTGTCAATCTCTACCTCTAGTTCTTTTGCGTTGTATTTCTTGTCCTCTAGTTCTTTTTGGTTTATCATTCTCCCCTTTTAGTTCGTTCCTGAGTTTTTCATTTCTTTCCTTTAGTTCCTTCGTGAGTTTTTTGTTCTCTCACTTTCGTCTCTGATTTTTTCTTCTCGCTTTGACTCTGGTCTACAATTTATTCTTCTAAGGTCAGTACCTTGCTGCTGCCATCACGAGATGTTCGCTGCACTGTTGGGATAGCGCTGAACCCCATTTGTGCATAACGCAGAAGACTGTGGATTCGGGCCCCTTCCGCGATGCGCTAAGACGGTTTCCTTTCGAGACTCCTGTAGAAGATGTCTCGAACGCACCCATATTGTTGGTTTCTTTTTCGCCGCTGCTGTTTTTCGTGTCGTTTAGTCTTTGCGCGCTGCCGTTCCGCCTCCTTTCTGTCTTGCTTCGCCCCTCTCTCCCCCCCCCATTCCACCCTCTACTTTATGTCTATTTTGGCTTCGCTTTCTGTTGCTCATCTCATTGTCGCTCTGGGGGATTGGTTGCTCACTCAGTTTGCCTTCTGTGGTTTCTCTCAGTTTTGGCCTGCAGGCTCCAATCACTGACACTGCTTTATCCTCCCAACAGCTTTAAAACACAGCACAAGCCAATTTATCCCCTTTCCACCTCAGTATAGTAGCTTGGGGGGGTGGGAGGGAGGGTTGTTGTAATCCTTTGCCTGCACAACGGTCACCACCTTGGTGGTTGTGCATCAGTTAGTATGAATTCGCTGGCTGTCCTATCTACTCATGCAGTTCCTCTCTACGGTCCTAGCATTGGATGGCACCTGCCAAGTTGGGCCACCAGCCGGCTGCCTGTACAACACAGATGGGCCTTGGCTTTGATGTATTTTAATCTTTATATTTCTGCTGTATTTAAATTGGAGTCAGTCCTCTATCTGTGGTATTTAATACATACTAAAAGTTTATATTTAATACCTTGTGAAAATCCATAATTGTCCCTTCTATTCCCCCAAATATATTCATATCCTATTTTCTGTAACCAGCAACTTTACATATAGTTTTGACTTTGCAAACTTTAGTAACAAGGATCTTGAAGAAATCCAATGCAAATAAGTAGCCTTTTAGGAGAAAAGCAAGATGGTACTAATCAGATAAGAGTTTCTTTTCATCAGCTAAGAAAGCTAAGATAATAACTTTTTCTATAGTCTCCAGAAGGTACAGAGGATCTGCTAACACTTTGGATTTAGCCCACAAAACCGACATCTGGGGCACTGGAGTGATTCAGTAGCTAGAAATTCTTGAAGTCAAGACCAACAACCTGATTTCTATCCTCAGATCCCACATAGAAAAAGTTACAACAGGAAAGCACCCAAGAAGAGACGGAGATAGCTGACCTCCTGTGTGACCACCCAAACAATTGCTAATTCTTGACCCCCTCCTCCATCCCACCCTACTTGTATTTAGTTACTGTGTTGCAGGGCGGTCACGAAGAGCATAGAAGTATACAGAACAGAAAACACACACCTCACACACACACACACAACCACACACACATCACCACACCCAATTCCAAACACATATATCTATCTATACCTACTATACTCACTCACTATATACTACCCCCATATATATATATATATATATGGGGTGGGAGAAGACATACACACAAAGGTAAAATATTAAAATAAAAAATAAAGCATACTTCAGATTTTTCATCTCTATAAATGTAAGAAAACACACAGATGTGACTATAGCTCTCTGAATTCACAGTACTTTATCCTGCTGCAGGAGAAAACAAATACTTATTTTCCAGGCACATAGCAGTATGCCAGGGTGTTCATAATCTGGCTTTGCACCTAGGCAGAGCAAACCTGTTTATTTGGTTTCTCTGAAGTCACTGAACAGGATGCTGATCAGGAGGACACATAAAGTACAATGTTATGGCTGATCCACTCCCTTTGCTGAACAAGCTGCCCTGCTGGCTGGAAGCAGCCTTATCTAAGGTGGCCTAGGAAACTATGAAGGGCAACATCTCATTTTCTCTTATAGCAATGTCAATTGCAGATTTTTCCTTCTTGGCAAGGCCAGTGTAATGCACATGGCTGACCCAAGCAGAACTCTTCTCTGTCCCACAGTACCTAATTCATATTGTGGAGGATACATCTCTGGGTTCTTAGAAACTACAAGTGCCATTCTCCCTCTAGAGCATCTGTCTATGCCTGAGCAATAGCAGCAGCTGTCCTCTCACTCCTGTGAGTGTTTAGAAGTGCCTTGACTAAGTCAGCCAAGGGCTGCTGTTCTCAAGCCGTGCACTCTTGTGTACAGCTTACTTCTGTACATTCTCGTTTACTGACTTGTTCTCCGTCAACTCCCTGGTGCTCTGCAGAAACCTTTGCTCTTGACTATCCATGGATGCCTTGAGCTTTTATGTTTGTCCTGCCTTTCCACTGGCAGCTTTTACTCTTTTTCATGCTCTCTGCTGGCAACGTGTAATGGTTCACCAACCAACAGAAAGACAAAACTGAAGATTCTTGGCAGATTGTTTTCCATATTAAACTAATGTTATCCCTCTTTGAACAGTGCCATTTAGATCCAGGAGAATTCCCAAAGTTACTCTGAGTTCATGAAGCCTGTCAGGTCAAAAATAGCCAATTACAAGCCAATTTCAACTCTGGACAAGCATTAATAGAACACTGAAACACTAGTGACAGTAAGCTTTGAAAACCACCCAGAAGCGAACCCAGAATATCACCGCCTGTTAACGTTTGGTTTGACAGAATTACTTCTTGTCATATAGCATAGCAGTTTGTAGGATGGACTATTTCTTAAAGCAGTCCCAATGATTTTAAACATAAGAATCTCATGTAATAACATACAGAGAAGCAATGTTCAGATTTGGAGCACTCACTTTAAACTGTGAGGTTGATATTTTGTGGGCCCTAACATTACTCTCATGGTAATAGGGACGTATCCATTGCTTCTTTTCCATCTCTTTCAAATTCCTGGATGAAAGGTGACAGGTGTGTAACTGACCAAGGAGTGAAAGATGAGACTGGAAGTGCATCTCAAAACCAGGAAGAGCTGTCATCTCACTGCAGTAGGAATAGCAAAGTGGCAAAAAGACAAATGTCACTAGAAAGGGAGGAAAAGAGAGCTTAGCTCATGACTGCTTGGAGCACACATCAGTGGAGCTATTGGGGATTTCCCAAGTGGGATTTCCCCAAATAATAAAAATTGGGCTAACATACAACCAAGCAATTCCTCTAATGGGTGTATATCTGAAGAAAAGGCCATCAATTTGCTGCAGAAACATCAGGATCCTTGTGTTTACTGCAGCCTTACTTATAATAGCCAAGAAACAAAGCAAGGTAAGTGCCATCAACTGATGGGAAAGAAACTGCAGTAAATACACAGAGGACTATGCTTCATCCATGTCAAGAAGAAAATCCTGTTACCTGTGACACCATCAATGCCACCTGGGATTGTTATGTCAACTGCAATAAGCCAGACACAGAAAGTCAGGTACTGCCTGATAGTTCTCATAATGTGGACTCTAAAAATGATACTAGAGGAGCTGCATGTGGAATGGTGGTTAGGAGGGTAAGGACAAAGGAGAAGAAGGAGGGTGGGGCCTAGTGTGTGACCAGTTGATACTATTACCAGATGTAATAATTTCTTTTGTGCAGTGGCAGGGCAAACTGACTAAAGAAAATAACTAAGTATTTATATTCCTGAAGGATATAGATTATTTTCTCCAAAAACAAATGAGAATGCTTGAAGAAATAGATTTGTTAACCATAATTAAATATTACATGCTGTATATTCATAGAACTTGCTATCCCCACTAACATAGAAAGTTCTTGAGACAGAGTCTTGCTACGTAGCCCAGGTTGCCTCTAGATGGAAAGTTTTATTATTAGTGCAGATTATATTCTGCAGAATCTGCCTATGAAAATAAACAATGACAAGTGACTCTTCAGTAACATGTTAAGAAACATTGGAAGGATGATCTGGATAGGATGGACTTCTAGAAGAGACAAAAAAAGAGGTTCTTCTACAGGCGGGCTGGGGCCATCTTGAAAGAACCCTGATAGCCAGTTCAGACCAGCATAATTTTTCCTGGTTCCCAGTATGTCCATGTCCTGTTGAGATAACTAATCATTATTATTCTTTTTTTTCTAATTTATTTATTGATGTTTTATGTAGTTCATACATCATTTTTCATTTCTGTTCTGGCATATTCCCCTATCCATTCCCCCCACCCCACTCCATCCCATCCAAATCCCCCAGACAAAAGGCAAGCTGAAGGACAGTATGGTTATATTTTTGTTTATCTGAAAGCAACTATGTTGTTATAATGTGAATCTCTCAATGGGCTCTAGAATCCACCCACCAATTATTTTCAGACTCTGTAATTACTCTATATGGGTGGAGAGTATGAATCCATATTTTAGAGTAATATGAAATTAACAGAGGAAACTGTGAATTCATTATCATTCTTAAAACAAACAAACAAACATAAACAAAACTTCTTTCGAATTTATTCTTCCAAAATTTCCTACCTGTATGAATTGTATTCTGATTGCTGGCTGCCACTCCAACCTTATGTCCTGACCCCTTGCTATGAGACTTTTCCCATCCTGGTATCTTTTTGATTGTCTATTTTATGTTTTGAGGTTAACTAGGGTTATCAATGTGACCATGGTTTTGGTACTTTGCACTGGAGCCTGGTAGGCTCTTTGGTGGTATACAAGTCAAAACAGTGTCTTCCCCTCCCCAGCATCCACCAGTCGCCAATAGTTGATTGAAGGTTAGTGCTTAATGTATTCCTCTCTGACCTGTGACTGACTATTGACAGCCCCAGTGGTGCAGGCCCATTGCAGGCAGCCACTGCTACTGTGAGACACAGATAGTACTGGCTGACCTGTACCCAGAAAATAGCATATCAGAGCCCAATCCCCTATCTTCTCGCTCTTACATTCCTTCTGTTATGGCCCATGAGGCTTAGAATGGAACTATTCCAGTCTGACTGGAGGCACTCAGCTATAATTCTCTGCACCTTGAGCTGCCATTTGTCTCTGCATTCACCACAATCATTGTGAAGAGAAGATTCTCTGGCTAGGGTTGAGCAGAGAATTGTCTATGAATACAAACCTAAATATTTAAGAGGCAACATGGGGCCATGGCAATCTACACTAGCAAGTTTTCTCCAAGGGTCTATGAGCTCCTCAGCCAGGGCATTTCGATCAGGATTACAGTACTAGGCATGAATTCCTTCCCCTGTTCGAGGGTCTCAGATCCAGTCAGGTAGTAGCTGATTATTTCTACCCCAGTCTTACTAGCACTATTAATCCCTGATGTCTAAAAAGCTTTCTAGGAGAAAGACAGAGAGATTTCAAATGGAATATTCTACAACCACATCTAATCCAGTAATTGCTTTTGTCAAGGAAAAAACAACACCTACTGAAAAATCCTGGTGCATGAGTATGCCTGAAGGCTATGTAAAAAGGAGCACAGTTCCAGGCAAAAGAAACCTACCTCGAAGTTGTTGGTCAGGGTGGTGCAAGAGACTTCGAAAATAACATAAGCTATTGCCACAGCACTTGATTGCCTCCCAGAACTTGAAGGAAAGATCATACTGCTGAAGACGGGGCATACTTCAGACACAGGACTTGACTCAATAGAACAGGCACTATAACATGACGACACCTCCCTGAAGACGAGCTCTCTTGATATCAAAAGACACTATACAAACTACCAAAGGAGAAAACCAATCAGTGATTACATCCAGCTGTAAAGTCTTACATCCACAGGAATACCAGTCCTGTAAATCTCTCCTCCTCCTCCTGTACAGCTCTGGAGGTATTCATCATATGTCTAGATTCAACAGAGTGTAGATAATAAGATATGGCAAAGAATGTATCGCCGAATAGGACACCTATATCTAACCTCTGCCCCCCCCCCCAAGGTTCAGGGACAATTGTTGAAGAGGGAATGAAAAGACTGAAAGAGCCAAAGCTGGTTGATGAGCTCAAGGAATCTGTTTTCCAGAAAGCTGAAAAGTTACTTCTATGAACTTGCAAAAGATCCATGCAAGATCAAACCAGACAAAATCTCAGCATAGAAGGAGGTAAGTGGGTAAGAAGCCCCAACCTTAGCGGGGGAACTACAGTCAACTGATAGCCTCTAGGAGGAGAGCTGGGTTTCTTTAAGGGTGAGAAGTTAGGTACATTGACTGAACTCCAGTGGAGGGATGCACATCTAAGTACATATGGGGACACAGACATGGCTCAATAGTCCCTAATATATATGACACAGTACATGAAATCTGGTGGGGTGGTACTGGATGAGGGCAGATAAGAAAAGGAATATAAATAAGATTAAATATATTGTATGAAACTTGCAAAAATTCCATAAAATTTATATTAAAATTTTAATAAGCAAAGAAAAATCCCTGTGAAATGAATTTAATGATTTTTTAAAAATAATGCACATCCTCTTCTGCCTCAGTGCATATGTGCAGGGGCATGCATCTGCACACATGCATGCTTGTGCCCTCACACACAGGGGACTCGTGAAAACTCATTTTGTGAAATGATGTCAATGAATTTCTTTCTGTAACAAACTAAAAGACAATCTTAAAAGGAAACCCATAACACTGAGAAGTTGAAACAAAATACAACACTCATGTTTAAGATAGTAGTTATGTCTAAGTGGCCTGCATTAAATAGGCTTTATTCTAGTGCTCTCAAATATGCTGTTATGATATAAATCACTCTGCTTCAGAATCCATTTCTATACTACGGCAATATGGGCTCATGCAGTAAGCAGATCTTCAGAGCTGTGTTTCACTTAGTAAAACCCTCAGGCCCAATTCAGCTGCATTTCAAAAGGGGGGGAGATTATTCCAGTCACCCAAAGGAACACTGGGTACTTACACTGCTCCATGCTTTTTGGGTGTCCATTATAGAACACGAATCACACATGGTGTGAAGAACCACAGTAGTGAGTGAAATTTCTAGTCTTACCTTTCCTGAGAATCTCTACCTATAAAATATTGAACTGTTGGAAAGGATTGGGGAGAATCTGAGTTTAAGCTAAGATCCGTGTCCTTAACTTCCTACCTGGAATGTAAATTTTATTTCTTTAAACAAGTAAAGTTATGTTAGTGATTTTTCTGTTGTTGTGATAAAATACCTTAAACAAAGCAAATATAGAAAGAAAAGGTTTACCTTAGCTTAAAGACAGAGAATCCATCACGGGTCACGGCAGGAGGAATGGGATCCTAGCATCAACAGGAGACTGGGCATCACACTGTGGACTGCACACCGGAAGCAAAAGGAAAAGAGGAACATGATCAGGCAATCAAGTCTCAAAGCCGCTCCCAGTGAGGTATAATTCCTCCAGCAAGGCTGCAGCACCCAAAAGTTCCATAATCTCTCAAAACAAAATGACTACGTTGGAAGCAATGCTCACCTAAATGAGCTCATGGGACAATTTCTCACTGGAGTCAGCACAAAAGAAATTTTCAACTTGTAATTTTGGAACTGGAATAGGCGTTTTTCTTAAGAAATGTATTTTCTGATCTTAGAGTCAGTGAAATGTGACTGACGCGCTTACTGAATTTATGTGTGCTACTTTGCTTATTCCTTAAATTAGTCACTCTTGATACTGTTTGTTATGACACATGCCCAAAACCTTGGCAATAAATTGATTGAGGCAAGAAATGAGGACTTCGAGGTCAGCCTGAGATATACAATCACAACTTCTCTCAAAACATCAAAATATTTCAAAATTTATTTTTATTTTATGTTTATGAGTGTATTGTCCGCATGCATATAAGTGTACTTGTATTGTGCAATGCTTATGGAGATCAGAAGAAGACATTGGATCCCCTGGAATTGGAATTACAGACAGTTGCTAGTTGCCATGTAGGATACTGAGAATTGAAGCTGAGTCCTCTGCAAGAGCAGTCCATGCTCTTAACCACTGAGCAATCTCCCTAGTCATATACATAAATAAATATAGATATATATTTTACTAATAGCATTAATATTTAGAATTAAACCTGTTTTATAAATTAGTTTGATTGTTTTATAGGTTCTGAGAGTGTTTCATGTGACCCAGGCTACCTTTGAGAGTGTTCCATGTGACCCAGGCTATCTTTGAGAGTGTTTCATGTGACCCAGGCTATCTTTGAGAGTGTTTCATGTGGCCCAGGCTATCTTTGAGAGTGTTCCATGTGACCCAGGCTATCTTCGAGAGTGTTCCATGTGGCCCAGGCTATCTTTGAGAGTGTTCCATGTGATCCAGGCTATCTTTGAGAGTGTTTCATATGACCCAGGCTATTATCTTTGAGAGTGTTTCATGTGACCCAGGCTCTTTGAGAGTGTTCCATGTGACCCAGGCTATCTTTGAGAGTGTTCCATGTGACCCAGACTGTCTTTGAGAGTGTTCCATGTGACCCAGGCTATCTTTGAGAGTATGCCATATGACCCAGGCTATCTTCCAACTCCTGATCATCTTGCTTCCAAGCCCCAAGCTCCGTGATTACAGGCTCATCCCAGTAGTCCTGGCTATCTCTCATATTTAATGTAAAATAAATCATACTGTCTGTAAGATATCAGATGAAAATACAGATATGCACAACAAATGATATAGAAGTAGTCAGGATGTTAGAACCCAGGAGTCACTACTGATAATACCTGGGTTATTTGAATGCGTTTATGCGTATTTGACACATTTGAAAGTAAAAATACAATATAAGGGGGCTGGAGAGATAGCTCAGAGGTTAGGAGCACCGACTGCTCTTGCAGAGGACCCGGGTTTGATTCCCAGCACCCACATGACGGCTAAGAACTGTCTTTAACTCCAGTTCCAGGGGAGTCCAACGCCCTCTTCTGACCTCCGTGGCATTGTACAGTGTGCCAACCTACATGCAGGCAGTATACTCATGCACATAAAACATAATAAGTAAATTTTAAAAAGATATTTAAAAAAATACATGTACAATAGTAATGAACCATAAACACAACATAAAACACTTAATGAAATGCAGCCAAATATTGCCATCTACTGAGACATCCTGTTTCTGTAGTGGAGTCACAATCCCTCTGAAGCTTCTCTTAGCACCTGTGGACACTGGAACCCAAGGTGATGTCCTGCTACTGCCTTCTCTTCTAATCTTTTGCTCGAATTCCTGCATGTGAGCAATACGCTGCAGTTTTGAACACAATGCTCTTTGCTCCATTGTACTTGGGTGTTATTAAATAATTTGATTTCATATACATGGCTTGTATTTATATGCTCTGGTAAGTACGTGTTGGTTTATCCTGGCATTTCCGTGTGAATTAGGCAGGGTTTTCACAAGGAAAGTGGCCAGTGCAGGCTGGAGGGATAGCGCAGCTGTTAAAGGCTGAAGCTGAGAACTGCAAAAAAATAAAATAAAATAAAATAAAATAAAAAGGAAAGTGGCCAGTGCACTGGTTCTGTGATACAGCAATCTCTGTGTACACACTGGACATACTCAGAAACAAGCAGATCAGCACATGAACCTCCATGGCTCAGAAGTCTAAATCACGGGCCAAAGGCCTCAAACCTCTGTGCAGAGCTTCTACTAAGTCCACTTTGAAATCCGAACCACTTGCAATCTGGTAGTAGAAGATAGCAAGGGACAGATGCATTCGCACAGGGGGAAGTGACAACAGGTGGGAGGCACCGGTTGATCCTCAGACTTCTTTATCTGAGATGTCTGTCTCAGATGTAAGATGCTCTCTATTCTGAGTGCAGATCCCTGACTGCTCCTTTATTGCTGTCCGGAAATCCCCTTGAAGACTAGCCCAGAGGTTTGTCTCCTAGGTTTGTTCCAAATCCCATTAAAGCAACAAGATCAGCAATCACAACAGGGCATGCCATTTTCAAGACATCTGACCTTGTGTTCCTCTGCTTCCTCCTGTTAAGCACTTGACAGTGTTGTTGCTACCAAAATACTATTATGATTCATGTACTTTTTCATAAATCCTTATAAGAGTGCCAGAGTTTGTAGTTAGGAACATTTCTGGAAGTCAAAACTGTAGATGGAAGTGTTTTCTATATTATATAGCTTTTTATTGGATTAGATAATTGTTTCTGAAAGTATATCAATTTATAAATTAACCAGCAGTTAATGACATTGTTTATTTTATTACTAGCTAGCACAGCATAATATCATTTAAAAGTGTTCATTTTCTAATTAAATTGGCAAAACAGTAAGTGCTTATAATAATTTTAGTGTAGTGGTTATTGAAATACTGGGAAATTAACCAGATTTGCAGTTAGTCTTGAAGACTATATAGCTTCCTAATAAGGTTGGTGCTTAGAACTAATCTATTATTTTATGCAAATCACCTAATTTATTATGTAATAGGTAGCAACTATTCCAGAAGTGATAATTGCTTTAAAAATTAGTTAATTCCATTATGCATATAAAAATTTTAATACATGAATTGTTATTGGATCTTAATTATATTTATTAGTAATAAAGTTGAACATTTCTAGAAAAATGTGTCAGTTTTATGTCATTTGCTTTCTTTTACAATCTTAACCCTAATGAAGTTTTTAAAAGTTTTTTTAACAAATATTTTTTATGAAACTTACATCTTATTTGTCATTTTCTGTATTGTATACTAGATACATATTTTGAATGTAATGTAGTCAGATGTGATAAGCTTTCCTCTGAAGTTTCCTCTATTCCTATCACTAGCAACTTTACTTTTAGGAGAAATTTCACTTTTGAAAAGCTGCTTCATCTATATCTATATCTATATCTATATCTATATCTATATCTATATCTATATCTATATCTATATCTATATCTATATCTATATCCAGTACAACAGGCAAGGTTTCCTGGTATCTATGCTCCATCTCTTAAAGAACAGATTTTTGCGTGGTTGGAAGGTCCTCCAGATTCTGAGGGCAAATTGTCCAGTAATGGAGGGCTTTGGGGAAAGAAAAAAGAATTCTAGCATTCCACCTCTTTGCATTGAGTTTATATCTCTAAATTTTTTCTACACAATTGTTTAGAGTAGTGACCATCCATAAAGGCACGTATGGCTTTATTTATTCTTTTATTTACTTATTAATTATTTACTTATTACCTTTATTATATGCCTTTTTCTTATGAAAGTAGATGTCATTAAAATTATCATATATTTCTCTATTGAGAGGTGGACATTTCATATAATTTTGTTGTACTTGTACACTTTTTCAAAGTAATCATTTGATGGATTTTCTTGTGTAGTAACAAAGGGAATTTGAGCCTTATTTGCGGTTGGAGGAAGCAACAGAATACTTAGATAAATTGGAATAACAGATAATGGAAAACATAGACAAATTTTCAAGGCCACTTTTGATATTACTTATCTTTAGATCATTTCGAAGGGAATGCATTGTCATTTTGAAATCAATGGAAAGGGACATGAAGTTTCCACAAGGGAAGCTATTATTTTAGAAAAAAAAGAATTCTCTAACAGTCTAGGGATCAGTGGCAAAACCTCACAGCCTAATGACTTGGGGTTGAATGGGGCTTTTCAGAATGTGTAGAGCTTCCATCCTGTCCTGAGCAAGTCCCCTACTCAATGTGAATAAACTGCCAAATAGCAGTTGTTCATATAAGAATAAAGGAAAAAAGAAGTATAATCACTGAACAAAGCATGCATAAAGTTGATGTATTTCAATGATTGTATTCAAAAACAAAAATCCAATACAATCTAAAAGAAAAGCAAATAGGATTTCTAGGATTTATAAAGAAATATACATACACAGACAGCTTCTAGAATAAATACATGTGTGTAGGTGTAGTTTATGGAATGAGAAATTGTATACATTCATAAAGACTGATAAAGTATAACAAATATTACTTCATAACAATTTTATTTTGATTATTTTTTATAATTCCTAAATTGCATGCAATATTGACATCGCTGCTTCCTTTCCCCTCCAATTCTTCCCACAGCCTTTACTAACTTTCAACTTTGTGACTTTTTCTTTGTTTATTATTGTTACATTTACAGACACAATTTTATATATATATATATATATACACAATCTGTATTTCTATCTTTTTCCATATATGTAATCTAATGAGTTAATTTAGGGGTGTTATTTTATTAGTTCTTCTCTTTTAAAATTACCGTGATTATACTTTGTAATTTTTCCAAAATGTAAGTTTTTTTGTTCTAAAATTTCAAACTACATATAAAATCATTCCATATAAAAAAGTAAGCCAAGGCCAAAAATAAACAAAGTAACTTTTCTATCCTTTGTGAACAACCACCACTATTTGGAGGAAAATAACTGAAAACAACTGTATTGGGCACCAGACTTGCATGCTGATGGTCCTATGTTCACATTGCTGTTGAACACATTCTCTCTCAAAAAAGATTGAAGTGCGTGTGTGTGTGTGTGTGTGTTTACATGTATATGTGTTTATGTGTATGAGTGCACCCAAATATGCACTATGTCTCCCCAGGACCACATGAATGGAGCCCAAATATGCACTGTGTCTCCCCAGTACCACATGAATGGAACCCAAATATACACTGTGTCTCCCCAGGACCACATGAATGGAGCCCAAATATGCACTATGTCTCCCCAGGACCACATGAATGGAGCCCAAATATGCACTGTGTCTTCCCAGGACCACATGAATGGAGCCCCTCCCTTGCTTTTCCTGTTTTCTAGTCCTCATGTTCACCACTGGTTGAGAAGAATGCTGTGCTCCAGTGAATGTGCCCTGAATCCATACCACCCCTCCATCAGTAAGGTACCTACATCAGGCAACGTGCCCAGGAGATGATCTTTTGCAAGAGAGTGGAGTAAACTCAGGAAGACAACATCTGTCTGGCTCAGTGGAAATCCTGTACAAAAAGGAGTGACAGATTGGAGATAAATTTAAACAATGTAAAATCATTTAAATCTATGGAAATGTAATGAAGCCTATTATTGTGCATTATAATTTTCTAAATATTTTGAAAAAATTAGCAAGCGACAGATAAATTCTTAATGGTGCTCTGAATACGAGCAAAATTGCAGTGTAGGGCATAGCTTGGATGTTGTAATGCATGAGTTCCAATGGGGTTGGGAAATGGGGGAACTAGATTCGATTGGGAAGCATTGTATGAGTTGGACAAATGCTTAATAAAAATACTCTCATATTAATTAATAAATAAAATTTACTTTCATTTGAAAACTAGGGACCATTTAAACCATTTGCTACACAGCTAACATCAACAGCCACTAATTGAATCAGTATTTTGTCTCCTGATAGCTTTCACTGATAATGATTTAGCATAATTTCTGGTTATTCTTAACAGAATGTGAGACTTTTACAATAAATGTAAGGTAAGGGAAGCTTGTGAACAGTCTACAAATGAAGCTACTGATTTCCACATATATGAAGGTCAGAAAATAAGAGCCTGAGAATCGAACTCAGAATGAATGGCTGTTAAGAAAGACTGAGATTGGGGCTGGAGTTCCACATATATGAAGGTCAGAAAATAAGAGCCTGAGAATCGAACTCAGAATGAATGGCTGTTAAGAAAGACTGAGATTGGGGCTGGAGAGATGTCTCAGTGGTTAAGAGCAACAGCTGTTCTTGCAGAGGACATGGGTTCAATTTCCAGCACCCACATCACAGCTAACAAACCCCAGCCCCAAGGGATTGAATGTAGGAAGCTTTATTTTTATGCTGAACAGGGACCACACTGCCCTGCTAAGGCAGACTGGAACACAATGCCTGCCTTGTGGACACTGTGGGGAGCTGACCCCTGGGCGCAAAAGCCAGCTGTAACTTCCTGTAGTAGCCCAGCCTAAGTGGTAATTCCAATTTATGCTCTTAGCCTGGACCCACAAGACATGTGTTCCACTCTTGGCCAGTGACTTCTCACCTGCCCAGAGCCTGGACAGGAATTTCAGGTTGATGACTGATTGCCTTTCTTCAGCCAATACCTACTCACAACACCAGCTACCCAGATTGGTGATCAGCAAAGGAATCTCTTTCCAACCCACTGGCCACCCAAACAAAATGCAAGCCTACCTTAGCCTGTATGCACACAATAATTAGTAAAAATAACGGCCGGGAATTTCGTGATGATGTTACTATGAAATTCAAATTTAGTCCTTGCCACAGCTAGCTCTTTTAAAACAAATGACGTCAGTTCCCAGGACCAATCATAAGCCTCCCAATTCCGCGCCACTGAACACCTTGCACCACCCAGCATCACACACCTAGGCCATGCTGCTTGCTCCTCCTTGGGGCGGGGCCAGACCCTCAGCCACGCAGTGCTCTGAGGCATGCTACAATTGAACACCATCTGGTCTCCATGGCCTTTGCGCAGCATGGATGCACTTACGTGCATGAGGGCAATACTCTATACACACTAATAAATAAAATATTAATAAAAGACTGAGACTAACCTTGCTGATCATGAGCTTTACCTTGTGTCTACAAGGACAACAGTTCCCAGCATAAAATTAATAAGATTCTGAATGTGAAGTTGCATATCAATGTCCATTTGTTTTGGTGTTTAATTCTGAAAATTGGTCATTCTTGACCTAAGTAAATATCCACAGAAGGCAGCTAGTGAGGAAAAGATGCTTAAAGGTTATTTCCAAATGTTTCAGGGAGAGAGAGAGAGAGAGAGAGAGAGAGAGAGAGAGAGAGAGAGAGAGAATAATGTCAGTTAAAAAGTCGAAAATGGAAAGTATAGCTTAAATGCACATAATTACTATATATACTATTATGAAACTTTCTCATTATTTGAATGTATTTCAAAGTAAAATGCTTCAAAAAGTACAATATACTTCTGTATATCTACTTATGTAGCTAAAACTAAAATATGGAAAACAATTGTGGGAGCAGGTTAGGAACAAGTGAGCCACCACAGTTTAGTCATGAAGGGGCACAGTCATATAGCTACTCTAAGTATAGGCAATTTTCATAAGGAAGATTCATGGGTGTTTTCATAACTGAAATATATCTAGTGAATATTTACCTTAGAAAAACCAAGCATGCTCCCACCAACATGTGTGTAGAGCATGCTTATGTCAGCTCTCTTTATGGCAACAAAGGCAAAGTCTTTGAGGATGCAGGAGGCTTTGGGTTTAACTCTACTTGCATTCAAAACATCTTTAGTTTCTCAAACACTGGAAAGGAGACATGAGCCCTTTTTATCAAGGACAAAGGGATTCAATTTGATGAGCCCACTGACTGCTCTAGACAAGGCAACGGTGTCTCCAGCTCTTTAGGTGCCAGTTCCCAGTGTGGCCTAAGCAAGACTGTGCTGCCTGCATGTGTCCTGAGGATGCACTGCAGAAAAACTTCCACAAGGTTAGGAGCCCTCAGTCCATGCAGAGGCTGTTGTCAAGCCTGCCCATCTTTCCCTTTGGAGAGACATAGTCATGGCCATCCTTCAGTGTCAACACAGTTTTTTCAAAGAGGAAAAGGAGGAATTTCTGGATTTGTTACCCTAAAGGTAAATAAGTCAGAATTAGATGGAATAAATATCATTATTTTTCAATAACATCTGCCTTTACAATAATAGCAAAAATACAATTAAACATACAAATACATATAAAATACAAGCTATAACAGGCTTATAATCCCAGCTGTTCTGGAGATTGAGACAGGCAGGCCTCAAGTCCCTGACCTGCCCAGGCTAAAAAGTGAGGTTAACACCAATAATTATGTGAAACTCTGTAAGAGACATCTTTCCTCAATACAAGTGTAAGAATAGGACAGAGGTTTAAGCTAACTGGTTGGTAGAGAGCTTACCTGGGATGCCCAAGATGCCTTTTCAACCTCCAGTTACAAACAATAATCTAACAATCCTATCTTCAAAATTCCTTTTAATTCTATCTTGCAATAAGTGTACTTAATTAAAATGCACACTATAGTTTATGGACCCTGTTTACCATGACCTCATTTTTAACTCTGTGCCAGTTTCCTCTCTTGTAAAGTACACATGTCTCAGGACATTTATTTGAGAATATGTGGGCTGTAATGACTTCATCTTTGTATTCTTGGGTTTCTCCATTTTGTGTGTATTTCATCTTATCAACAACTCTATACACTGCTTAAGAGTTCTAAGTTCATCCATGTTCATTGCTGCCCTTTTCATAATAACTAGGATAATGTAAACAACCTACATATCCTTCAGCTGATGAATGGATAATGAAAGGGTGGTATGTATACACAGTAAAATATTATTCAGCCTTTAAAGACAATGAAATTATTAAATTCCCAGGTGAATGGATGGAACTGGAATCAAGCATACTGAGTGAGATAACCCAGACCCAGAGAGACGAATGTTGAATGATCTCTCATAGCTGGATGCTAGTTTTAAAATATTAGATATGCATGTTTCCATTTGAAATTGAGAGGTCAAGAAACTAATAAATGGTCATGGATACATGGGAGGCTTCCTGCTAGAAGAAGTAGAATGCAGTGATGTAAGGGGGGAACTGGAATAATGGAGGAAAAAGGGTTATATGTGGCAGGGAATGAGAAGTCAGAGCAGAGGAGAGATCACAGGGATGGATAACTCACACTAAAGGCCTTTAGACAAAGCTGTATGGAAACCTACCACCATAGAATACTTAAAGTATATGTATATACATTATAAAATGAGATTAAAAGGAGGGAGTTACCCTGGGGCTGGAGAGATGAAATTTTGAAACTATTGACCAGGGATTTCATAGAACCTCAGATAACACTGTCCATTTACTCTGCTCTTTAATACTATTAGAAATTCAGAGTAAGATGCAATCGCTGAGGGAATGTGAATGGTAGAATGAACAAGGAGAAATCAAGCTGGTGCTGACTTCAAACCCTCTGCAGTTAAGAACAGTGATTGCTCTTAAAGAGGACCTAGGTTCAATTCCCAGTACCCACATGGATGCTAACAATTATCCATAACTCCTGTTCGAGGGGATCCAGCACCCTCTTCTGAACTCCACAGGCATTAAACATGGGTGCACCTACCTACATGTGGGTAGTGCATTCATGCACAGAACATAAAAATCATAAATAAAATTGTATATAGAAAAAGGAGTTATCATATAACAGTGGGATATCAAGCCTGCTAGGTACCATGGAGTAGCAAACAAAAATTTCAATACCGGGGCTGGAGAGATGGCTCAGTGGTTAAGAGCACCAACTGCTCTTGCAGAGGACCAGGGTTCGATTCCCAGCACCCCCATGGCTGCTAAGAACTGTCTTTACTTCACAGGCTTGGAAAGAAAAAGTCCTTAAATTCATTTGGAAGAACAAAGACCCCGAATAGCGCAAACAACCCTGAGTGAAAAGAGCAACACAGGGAGGATCTCTATACCAGACTTCAAACTATACTACGGGGCACTAGTCATAAAAACAGCCTGGTACTGGAACAAAAACAGACCTGTTGACCAATGGAACAAAACGGAAGATTCAAACTTGAGCACATACAATTTCAGCCATCTCATATTTGACAAGGGGGCCAAGAAGGCACATTGGAGGAAAGACAGCATCTTCAGCAAGTGGTGTTGGCAAAACTGGATCACCACTTGTAGAAGAATGAGATTAAACCCTTACCTCTCGCCCTGTACAAAAGTCAACTCCAGATGGATTAAAGACCTCAACTTGAAACCCAAAACTCTGAAGGCAATAGAAGAAAAAGTTGGCAGCAGACTACAAGACATAAACATAGGAAAAGACTTCCTAAATCAGACAGCAGCTGTGCAAGAATTAAAGTCGACAATTGACAAATGGGACCTCATTAAACTCAAAAGCTTCTGTACATAAAAAAAAATAATAATCAAGGAAGTGAAGAGAAATCCCACAGAGTGTGATGAAAACTTCAGGGCAGATACATCTGACAGAGCATTGATTTCCAGAATATATAAACTACTCAAAAAACAAAGAAGAAAGAAAACAAATGAATCACTCAAAAGATGGAGCAAAGAGCTGAACAGAGACTTCACAAGTGAGGAATTAGAGATGGCTGAGAAACATCTTAAAAAGTGTTCAACATCACTAATCATTAAGGAAATGCAAATCAAAACCACTTTAAGATATCATCTTACTCCAATAAGACTGGCTAGGATCAAGAAAACAAATGATACCAAGTGCTGGAGAGGTTGTGGATAAAGAGGAACACTCATCCACTGCTGGTGGGAATGTAAACTCATACAGCCACTATGGAAAGCAGTGTGGAGAACCCTTGGAAGACTTGGAATGAACTTGCCATCCGACCCAGCCATACCACTCCTGGGCATGTACCCACAAGACTCACCCCACTGCAGAGATACATGCACAGCCATATTAGTTTCAGTTCTCTTCACAATAGTAAGGAGCTGGAACCAACCCAAATGCCCCTCAACTGACGAGCGGGTAGAGAATATGTGGTACATCTACACAATGCAGCAGTAAAGAAAGATGACATCATGAGCTTTGCAGGAAAATGGCTGGAGCTAGAGGACCTCATGCTGAGTGAAGTAACACAGTCCCAGAAAACAAACGATGAATGGCATCCCTCATCTGTGGATGGTAGTGCCAATTACCTAGTTGTAAGTATTTCTTGTGCACAGCTCCTTGAGCTTTTGTCCAAGTAGTTGGGAGTGATGCATATTGGAAACAATAACAACTACAAAAACCAAAAGAAAGATGGCATCATGAGCTTTGCAGGTAAATGTCTGGAGCTAGAAGCTTTCATGCTGAGTGAAGTAACACAGTCCCAGAAAAAAACAAACGATGAATGTATCCCTCATCTGTGTATGCTAGCACTAATTATCTAATTGTATGGCAATCTGAGCAATGTCAATGTGATCTGAAAACAATTGTACTCATATTGTGGATCCCTTAAAAAACAATAAACTAATAAAAAAAAAAACATCTTTAAGCCTGGCGTGGTGGCACATGCCTTTAATCATAGCACTTGGGAGGCAGAGGCAGATGGATCTCTGTGAGTTCAAGGCCAGCCTGGTCTACAAAGTGAGTTACAGGCCAGGTGGGGCTATATGGAGACCCTGTCTCAAAAAAAAAAGAAAATTTCAATGCCAGGAATGGAATCCCTAATGCGAAGCTATTGACCAGGGATTTCATAGACCCTCACACAACACTGTGCATTGCCTCTGTTCGTTGTTATCATTGGAAATTCAGGATAAAGACCTGTGAACTATAGAACAAACAAGTGGAAATCAAGCTAGTACTGATTTCAATCCCTCATCTCTACTGCCTAGGGTTCACAGTTCTGGAATTTGTTATATAAGCTACTTGAAGTGAATATTTATCATGAAATTTACCCAGCTCTGAATCCTATGAGCTACAAGTGGGCTGGAAATATATGCCCATTGTTACAATAGTGTTACAAATATTATAGAAGTAACCAACCACTTTGTAATTGGTTTTAAGGACCACTTCACAGGATAAGCCCATACTTGCTATTAATATCAAGCTGAGGTTAGACAGGTCTCAGGACATAGGGAAAACCTAATCTTATTATTTTGATAAATAGATAATACCATTAAACTGATTCCTAAGGACCTACTGTTATTCCCATAGATTAATGTATCTCATCTCTCAACAGAGAAACTTCCTTATGCAGCAGGTGGTGGTGTCATCAAGACCCACAAGGGGAAAATGTTCAGGGAATAAGAGACTGCAGAGTATTTATCCATGAATAGGATAACTATATTAAACTTCTGTCTCCCAAAGCTCAGGAATTATGGCAGAAGAAGGGGCAAAAAGATTGTAAGAGCAAGAGATTGTGGATGATCACAAGGAAATGGAGTTATGTGCTCAGATGAACTCACAGTGATGGTGACAGCATGCACATGTTCCATGTAATCTCAGACCAGACAAAATCGAAGTAGAGAGGTGGAGAAAGGATAAGAAACCCAGCATTTCCCGAGGAACTATGGACAACAAACAATGACTGGGAAATGGAGATTCAGCCTTGTTTAATGGCGAGACTCTTAATAGGTTGACCAGACTCCTGTGGGTGAGCACATACTCAAAGGGCATTTGGGAACACAAACCTGACTCTATAGGCCTTAGCACATATATTAGTATAAAGAAATTTCATGAGGGTTTAGTAAGGGGTCCAGATACAGAAGTGCATTTAACTGTGATCAAAATATACTGCATGTAATTCACAAAAATTCAATAAAAATTAGTAAAAAATCATCAGGACATTTTAAAAAGAATCACACACAATACAATATTAAGAGAGCTGTCCAACACAATATGAGATATCCTCAAATAAATAATATATATGTAGATAAAACTTTGTAGCTTCCTTTGAATATGTAATTATGTATATTTAAATTTTTTTGCAAGTAACTGCATATTTTATATCCTGGGCAAAAATAGTGAAACAATATTTTTAATGAGTCTTCTTCTAGAAATAAAAGAAAAACCAGGATCATCAAGAAAAATTATAATTAATGTTGCATAGTATGGTTGAAAGCAAATACGATGACGACTGTATTTTGAAACACTGGAAGTGTGTGTGTCATGAAGAAAGGGTGACATGAAGAAAGTGTCACAAAAACTGGTCCATGCCTCCCTGCATTGTCTATCTTCTCATGGTCTGTCCTGCTACCCAGAAACACTCAGCAAAATCTTTACATTCTGTAGCACTTGTCAAATGCTTGAAAGCAGAGGCATGGGAGACAGAATCATTTCACTCTAGACACCTGAAAACTACCTTTGGTAAATAAAGGGAGAGGCTCTGATGAGGACTGAATTTTGCTATGTGCCATTTTTGTGACAGTGCATCAAACTGGTCTCGTGGGGTGATCATATTCACTGCTCAGACAAAGAAATAGCTTGAAACAATCTGTAGACTTTGCCCAATTATTCATATCAAATTCTTAAACTGCATTTGTTAATGACATCTCCAAATTTCACCCCAATCCACTGCCTCTTTTGGGAGGCACAACAACAGTTACATTAAAATCATTGTGATGTGATCATTTCTGAGTGTGTAAGAATGACTGAGGGGGACCAGAGTTACAGTATTGGGGTAGTGTCCAGGGAGAGATATGGTCTATCAGTATATAGAATATACAAATCCAGTACAAGAAATAAAATGAGGGTTTTAGAAAATAGGAATCACATGAAATAAGACCCGGAGGGATGGCTGAATGATATGTTTCAGGTAATGAAGCAGCTTGCATGTATAGAACCTGGGATACATGGTTGGAAAGAGGCTGGGTAATTCCAGAGGGAAGGAAGGATGAAGAACAACCTTCAAATTTTTACACTGCTTCAATTTGTATTTTGGGAGAATACTTGAGGTTTACAGAGTGATTAGTCATTCAGAGCATAGAGATCTTCTGGGACCATATGTAGAAAGGAATAGTCCATTGTTTTCCCTTTTAGAAATGGACTATCCTTTAGGATACTATTTGTTGGTTCATGTGACAGTCCTGAGGCATTCTCAGGCTAACCTTAAACTGACCATCCTCTAGGTCCTAATCCCAGTTGTTTGGAGCAGAGGCATGCAACACCATGCATGCCTTCATTTATTTTTATGAAAACAATGGTATATATAATGTTTATGCACTCAGATATGATAGCTAAGTAGATAGATAATGAGAAGTAGACTGATGATAGATAAATGAGAGGTAGATAGATAGATAATCACAGACAAATAGATGATAGATATTTACAGATGTGTGTGTGTGTGTGTGTGTGTGTGTGTGTGTGTGTGTTTGTGTATTGTTCTTAGAAGAAAGGTTAGGGTCATTTTGTGGTCTTGAAGAAATACAGTTTATTGACAGACTAAGAGATTTTTGAAATTCTCTCCTGTGAGAGGTTCACAAAGCCTCCATAGAAACACACCTGCATGTTTTAGCTCTTGGATGAGTTGCATTGCTTTGCCTGGAATTCCTGCCGTCCTGTTTGAGTTTCATTTTCCTCAAGCTGAACAGCTGGGATTAGTTGTAAATGAAGGATTCTGAAATTGTCTTCCTTATTGACCTCATTTTCAAGCACTGGATTTTCTTGAGTTCTATTCCTCCCAAGAATATTATATTTCAAAAATGCCATTGTTGTCTTGAAATTGTTACCACAGGGTTTGAAAAATTATCATCTTAAAGCAGGTCTGAATAGCTTAGATGAAATAGAAAGTGCAGGTTACTGCAGAGAATGTCATGTTTTAAATCTCTCATGGTTTCTCTCTTGTCAATTTTCCTTCCTCTTTACTATATATTGAACCTGACTTCAAATATATGCTACTTTCCAACAATATTGAAAATGCTCAAATCTGTCTCTCTTTACAAAATTCCTTCCTTTTAATCTACAGCCTCATTTATTCATTCATTCATTCCTTCATTAAATAATGGAAAGCCCCTCCCTAATAGAACTACATGCTTTGGGGGAGGTAGACAATCAAGAAAATAATGACACCAGAAAAAAGATCTAGGGAAAACTCAGACTATGTCTGAGGATGTGCCATTTGAATAGAGAGCTAAGGAGGCAGCTAACAATGAACACTCATTTGAAAGGACGGAGGGAAAGAGAAATCCCAGTGCCTGGTTAGTGAGGGAAAGCTGGGGGTACAGTTTCCAGAGGCCGTACACCCATGGGCCTCACAGCCAAAGCTGATTTTTCTTCTATCTGTGACCTGAACACTGTTGGAAAATTTTTGGCTGACTTTTTAATTATCTCTTCTATATACTTACAGTATAATACTTTGTCTTAGTATATGGGTGTTTTCTGTTGACAGAATATATTTCTCTATTTTTTTGACAGCGAAAACTTTTGAAATGTGCTGATATTTTGAAAATATACTTGAAGGAGAAACTGGAAAAATTCTGAAAGTATCCATTATAGAACCATATATATATATATAGAGATATAGATAGTAGAAGAGTTATATATCACAACTAAAATCAGTAAGAATAGAAGTCACCCTAAAATAAAACGGAAAAATGTGAAAGTATAATCTAAAATAAGAACATGAAAAATTCGAAAGTATCCAGTAAGAACGAGCTCGACTATATCGTAGATATATCTATTATATATATATATCACAACTAAAATCAGTAAGAATAGAATAACTCTAAAATAAGAACATGAAAATATTTATGAAATAAACAGCCTCCTCTTATCCCACCTTATTCCCCAGCTGTTTGGTGCTGATTGGCCTAGCCCTGCCTTGTCTCTTAGCACCCAACACCAGCCTCTGAAGTCCTCTTCCCATAGCACAGGATTTGCCAGATCTTGGGGATCTATCCAGTGTCTACTGTCCTCCTGGCTATGTGGTCCTCTCTGCAGAGAGGTTCTGATGTGCCAGTTCAGTCCCACCACAGAAACCTCTGGTACAAATGGGAACTGACCCCATTTGACAGCGAGCTTGCATTTTTGTGACACTACTTGGTCCATAGTTTTTGTTCTTCTCTCTTCCTGTTTCATAATACATTGCAAAATGTCTTTTCACATTTTATTATGTGCAGTTTTACAAGAGCATCAAAACCCACTCCTCTGCATCCTTTCTGTCTTAGCTGCTGCAATGTGTCCTGTCTAGAAAAGTCATTCTGTGTCTCCTTAGAACTTTGGACATCATGATATTCTCATGTGACACATGTGGATATGTTTTTAATAATGATCACAACTTTAACTAATTCAACAATATCTAAATTCACTACCAGGTTTTAACTCCAACAAGCCATGGCCACATCTGTTGGTTTGATGGTATCTTCAAAATCTAATGTGGGTTTGTCACATATAGTATACTAAATAAAAAAATTATTGGATGAAATCATGGAGGAGTGGTGAAGACTTCGTACTATTTGTCATTAATACACCCGTAGAAACTCCCAAATCAGCTGGAAGGAAGCTTAAACTTAGTGTATTGGGAGAAATATTCTCACAGTTACTATCCCCAGTAAGCACTCCTAGCAAAGTCTGGAACTCAGTGGTCAGAAGGAAATGACAAAACAAGCCCCTCTGGAAGGTGTGTAATAGACAGTCTATAAATATAATTAATTTCTTTTTTTCTTTTGCACATTCTTTGATGGAGAGCTTTTAAATCAGCTCATTTTTTTTTACTAATTATTGATTTGTATCTTTTAAATAAAAATAAAAAAAAACACTAGCAGAACCCCTTTAAATAAAAAGGCAGAAATTCTGATACATATTGTCTCAGAAATGTTTCCATTTGGCACTCAAACAGGAAAATAATTTGTAGATGCTCAGGATGTAATTCTAACTCAGTGAAAGACTGCTCCCCTCACTCTGTCCCACCTTGGAAGAAAAGGTAATTGAATTGCCTCTGTCCATTCAGTAACTCACTCAGGATTCAAGATTCATTATAACTATCAAAGTTTCATTACTTCTTCTGTGGCTAGGGTGAGCTTTTATTTGAAAGTAGTGGGTGATATACAGCACACTTGTATAATATGACACCCCAAGTCAAAAAATATGGAGCCTTGCTATGGCACCATTATATTTACATTATAGCTTCCTGGTCCAGCTGTTCCATTAAAAAAGAGAACAAAAGAAAAATAGGAAATAAACTATGAAGTTTAACAGTAATTTTCACCTACAGACCACATACAGGAGAGGGCTTTTTTGGTTCTTGGTGAGTTTTTATTTTTTTTTACTTAAACAATGGCTGATTCTGTAACTAAAGATGAACGTGTCCAACTAATAAATAATTTATATTTACATGTAAACAATTTGTGAACAAAACATTTCTTTTTATACACCATATATTTTTCAAATGCCTGTTTGTGGAGCAAAGGCAATTAATAGCAACTATAATAAATGCATGGTATCATCTTCTTAACCTGTCTTGGTATATAGAAATATATATATCTATATATATATATAATATATATATATTATATATATATTTGATTTAGTTTAGCAATATTTAAAAATACAAGCAAATGCATTTTGGAAGTGATTCTCTGATTCTCTCCACAGCCCATTCATTTTGGTTCTAAGCTGCTACCAACCATTTTGTGTGCACATCATACATAATAGAAAAAAAGAGAGAGGGGAGAAGAAGGAGGAGGGAGAGGAGAAGCAGAGAAGGAAGGAGACAGGAAGGAAAGAAAAATGAAGGAAGGTAGGTAAGAAAATCTTTAATCATTTTAATATATTCATTTCAGAGAAGGTTCTTTATCTGGAGTGGTCAGATTTTCTAGCTTAAAAAAAAAGACAGAGGGCTGGAGAGGTAGCCTAGCGGTTAAGAGTGCCGACTGCTCTTGCAGAGGACCTGGGTTCGATCCCCAGCACCCACATGGCGGCTGAGAACTGTCTTTTACTCCAGTTCCAGCGGAATCCGATGCCCTCTTCCGCACAGATCTGCATGCAGACAGTACATTCATACACATGAAGAATAAATAAAATTAAAAAAAATAATTGAAAAAGACAGAGGCAGGAGAAACAAGCAGTTCTCTGTGAGTTCAAGGCTAGCCTGGTCTACATCATGAGTTCCAGTTCAGCTGGGGCTCCAAGGAGACCCTGTCTCAAAAAGACCAATAAGTAAATAAATAAATAAATAAATAAATAATCTTTAATACACTCTCCCCCCCAAAAGACAGGTGAACTCTGTAAGCCATTGCACTTGGTTTCCACAGGCTGGTCCACAAATGTAGGTATGCCAGAATTCTGTGTTATCTATTGACAACTGTGCTTGTTTTTCACCTCCAAATATACTGTGTAACTCTTAAACTCTTTCTTTTCTGAGTTCCTTTGTTCACTGTTCAATTGTTTTGTTCTGTTTACAAAAAATATAGATTTATTAACAATTTATTCAGTTATATTTCAGATAATAAAATCCATCTGTGGCTACTAGCTTTTGATATATTTACCGAGTTTCAGAATCACCATTACAAAATAGTTTTCAAGTCTCTTGGAATTCAGATACAAGCCAAGGGCACAGAAATACACAACATTCCTTCTAATCCCAGTATAGGGTATAGTAGGGACATTTAATCTTCCTTTGTCATTAGATTCCCATGTTTACGTAAATAGGAGGATAATCAGTACAGCACATCTCCTATCTAGCTTCCTTCAGAAGTATAATGCCTTAAGATAGACCCATGTATAGTGTGTTCAATATTGCATTTCCTTTTAAATAATCAAATATTCTGTTTGATATTCATATATGTCAGATTTATACAGATTTCATTTATTGGTAGATATTTTGGTTGTTTTCTTTCTCTGGAGATAGAGAGATAGATAGATATATAGATAGATAGATAGATAGATAGATAGATAGATAGATAGATGCATGTGTGTGTACATAAAACTATTATTAAACATGTGTACAGTTGTTTGTTCGGACATGTTTTTTCCATGTTCTGGTAAGTAAAATTCTGAGTCCTCGTGTATTTTGAAAAACTTCCTATTTTGATTGAAAGATTACATGATTTACTTTCTCTGAACAATAAATTAAGGAAGAAACATCAATATTTTAACTAACAATTGCCATTGTCTCTTTTGTTTTAGGCATTAGAAATTTATGGTATAAATTTTCCTTTCTCCAATGACTACTGCAGCTACCAATATTAATCATTCCCATAGCTCCGTGAGTTAACTTGAATCCATACTTCTTGCATTTTCTTTAGAATATTATTACAAAATTTATATCCTGGACCTTGTGCTTATTGGGTTTTATCACTATAGTGCAATGTAGAGTCACCTGTGTCCTTGTCTTTGAGGCATTTTCTTAATTAGTAATTGGTGTAGGAAGATCAAGCCTACTGTGGGCAGATCCATCCCTGGGCAGGAGGTCCAGGGCTGAGTATGAAAGGTCGCTAAACAAGCGAGGGGAAGCAGCCAGTAAGCAGTGATTCTCCATGGTCTGTGCCTCAGCCCTCCTCCAGGTTCCTGCCTTAACCTCCTGCTCTGACTTTCCTTGGTGTTGCACTGTAACTTGGAAGTATATACTACATAAATTCTTCCTTTCCCAAGTTGATTTTGGTTAGTGTTTTGTCACAGCACCAGAGAAGCACACTAGGTCAGACCTATACCCCCCCAGTATCTTCATTTCAATCAGGTAAGCGTTGCACATATTTTTCATCTTTCTAATATATTCATCCTTGTAGATACATTTACAAATGCTCCGCATTTCTTCATGCCAACTCAAGTTGCCTTTAGCAGCCTTGTAATTTTGAGTCCCTTTCTTACAGGACGGATAAGTCCTTGTAGTGATAATTTTCCTGGTTTTAGTATATCTGGGTAAGATGGAGTTTTGCTTCCTTCTGGAAGGTTGTCTGGCTTCCTCAACCTCATTTCCTAGCAGCAGTCCTGACTGTGTCCACCACTTGTCCTCTGCCCTCTGGGTCAGCCAAAGAGAGAAGCATCTACTCTTTTATTCCTTGCAATGCCATTTTACTATGGCTGCTTGGGGGATTTTTGTCTTTACCATTTTCATTTGACATGGTTTTTATACATGAGTACTTCTGTGAGTGTGCCCCCCTGGAGTACAACTGAGTCCACTCCACCTGGAGATCTTTGATCTCGGACTAAACAGAGTTCATCCTAGGGCTCTGTGAATGCTCAAGACTCTCTTGCACTGCTGCTGGCATGGAGCCACTGACTGCTCAGGTGAGGTGGGGAGAGGCAGGGGATGTATGTCCTCTGCCAGTCACCCCACCGTATCTGCTTGCTGACACTCAGGTCACTCCCTCAGATACACAGGGTTTAGTGTGTTCTGTGGCTCAAGAAGAATGGGAGGGATGGTTTCAGTTGCTTCTGCTTTGATTGTTTGAGATGTCAACAGTCACTTCTTACTTTGGATTTTTTTAATCCAATTTTAAAAGACCAGTTTTTGGCTATGGGCCAAAATGAAAGTAGACATTCCATACAAATGTTAGTTCTGTTATTTATGGGCAATTTATTATTATTGTCAACAAAATCAGATTTATTATATTTCCATCCCCTTATTTATAAAGTGTGTGCATTTGTAATAGCAAGAGAGTATGACAGAAAGAACTAAACAATAAGATACATAACATTAAAATGATACCTGTTATTTTTTCTTTCATGAAACAGCATTATATTCACAAGAAAGAAAAAAAATATTTCACAATAACATTTTTTTTTACTTTCTGCACTGAGTGTAGAAAGTTCTTCCCTTTGAAATGGAAAAAATTGCTAATCTACAGATAAGAACACAACCACAGTGCTGTAAATATGGCTTTATTCATGTCTGTTTCTAGGTAGGCTATACGGAACATCGTGGGCCTTGTGATGGCAAATCACACGTGGTCATAAGAGAAATGGAAAGTCAGAGTAACTGTGACAGGATAATAGAGAAAGAGCACTATGGAAGGAAGACTCTGCTTTGGCTCCCTGTTCAGGGTCCAGTACACCAAGGTGGAGAAGGTGGGCAGCAGAAGCTTGATGTTGTGCCCAGGTCAGAAAGCAGAGAATGGTTGGTCCACACTGGCACCAGCTTGTTCTCTTTTCACCCAGTCTGGACTCCAGCCCATGCAACACTGCTGATGGCTTAGGGTGCGTCTTCCTGTCTTCACTGGTCTAATCTGTATTCTCCCTCACGGACATTCCCAGAGGTTTCTTCCTGAGGGAAGAACTAAGACAATAGAATATAGGCTTCTATCACGAAGTGAAATTTATTGAATTAGCTTACATGGTAAGGGCTGGGCTGTCCAATGTTGGACTTCTGGTCCACAAAGCAGGAAAACTCCCCATCTAATTCAGTGTGTAAATCCTAGAGGGTTCTTGGAGAAATGTTAGAATTGGGGAGATGCTGAGAGGCTGGGGAGGCCGGAGTCTGACTGTTGTGAACCTGAAGAGCAGCTATGGCAGCAGCCACATGCAGGTCCTCCAGAACAAGGGGCCCACGTGGCAAGCTGACTTCCTCGGCATCCTTCCATCCCAGCCACACATTCACACCAGGTCTGCCTCTCCCATTTCTGCCTCTCCCAGTTCTGCCTACGTGTCAGTCTTCTCTGGAAGCACCCCATAGCTACTCAAGCATACGTTTCCCCAGAGCTAGGCTTCCCTCCATGCTGTCAAGAGAATGATTCAAATCAACCACCATACAAGTCACCATTTCCTTCCTTTGCTTCTTAAGCACAGTTTATGAAGTGAATGGAACAGGTGCCATTTTCTGGTATTCTGACACTATAGTAGCTTAGAGAAATGATGTTAGAGTCTTTGTGGTGAAATACTGAAATAAAAACACCACAACTTGGCCTTTCACTCTATTCCAGAGCACTGGAAAAGAGCCCGGGAGAGTGAGGCCCATCGATTAGTTTCTGAAGGTGTGACTGCATGTCATCAGTCTGGGAGAGTCTACCGAGAGCAGAGATGCACCATAGCTCTGGGCCAACTTGACAGGAGCTGAGGTAGACACGGGGAAAGATGCTCAGTGAGCCATGACTGAGCCCTGGCGTTTGTTCACGTGCTTTCTCAAATGTGACTGTTTGCTCTCTTTCTTGAAGGTTGATTTATGAAGTTTGACACTGCAGTCTATAAACTCAACCCCGTGCTACTTGCAAACAAGAGAAAATGATATATTGAGTCACAGTGGCCCAACGGTTTTGAGATCTTAAGTCCCATGTTGTAGTGAGACAAATGCAAACTCATTAGAAGTGAGTATCTCTGTCCTTCATATTTGAAAACCGGCCTTCCAGTAACTGCCAGGCAGATCTCTGTAGACTCTGAAAAGTCTGGCTATTCTATGCATGAGTGATCAGCACTTCTGTGACTGATACTCTGCAGCCATATTTTAGTATTTTATTATCTGTTAATTCCAAAAACTTATCTAAAAAGAGGTTTTAAACTTAATATAGATTTTCAAGGAATCATACATGGAAGTAAATTATAATGTTTAATGTTGTATATTCTCACAACCAAATTTATCTCACAATGACAATGACTATTAAAATTGATAATAAGTCAGTGATAAAGGTTTCTACATGTAGCATAAGAGCTATGGCTCCACTTAATGATATTAAATCATTTGTAACTTTTTCAGGTTCATATGTAAATGAAGCAGATATGAGAAACATGGTGTAAACAGTTTACACTATTTTCAAAACTGAATGAAATTATGGTTATTTTCAGAAATATTTCCTCAAGTGAGTTAAATATACTAATTTACAATCTCCATAGGTATCTGGTTAAAGTGGTATTTTTTTTCAACTTAACATTACCAAGAGTCTTCTGATAAGATGGAGTTTCATTTGAAGGTTCGTCCAGATCTGATTAGCCTGTTGGCATATCTGTGGGGAAGTGTATTGATTATCAATCAATGTGGAAGCCCAATCTACTATGGGAAGTGCCATCGTTGGGCTGATGGGCATGGATCATCTAAGACAGTTATCTGAGCATAAACCAGGGAGTGAGACAGTCCAGCATGCTTCTGTGGTTTCCACTTGAACTCCTGCCCCGACTTCCTTCAGTGATGGACTCTGACTTGGAAGTGTGCAACGAAATAAACTCTGTCCTTAAGCTGCTGTTGTTCATGGTATTTATGTCAGAGACAGGAAAAGGGACTGGAGCAGAAGCTCACTCTGCATACTGCTTCCCTTGGCTTTAGTTTGATTCTGGGAAACTCTTAGAGCTGTACAAGATGAAAATGGAAGTCTTCTAAACTTGAGTCATGTCATCTGCTGAGACAAATGAGACAAATCTCTCTCTCTCTCTCTCTCTCTCTCTCTCTCTCTCTCCTTCTCTCTCCCTCTCTCTCCCCCTCTCTCACTCTCTCCACCCTTCCCTATCTCCACCGTATTTACTTAATACTCTGCAGCCTGGTAATTATCAACCATTTAAAAGTCACTTCATGGAGGCTGGAGAGATAGTTCAGGGGTCACGAGCACTAGCTGCTCTTACCAAGTTCAGTCACCAGTACCCACAGAACTACAGTTCCAAGGGATCCAACACCTTCTTCTGATTTTAATGGGTATTGTACAAATGGGTGCACTTACACACATACAGACAAATAAGAATAAATGAATTAAAATATAATTTTTTATTCCCTGGACTTTGGGAAAGGGGCACCTTTCTATCTCTTCATTAACATCCCCTCTGTTAACCCAGAAATGGTTTAATAGTATAAAGTAGATAAGCACAGGAGATGGTTTAGTGCTCCAGGACACCCATTAGATTTTGTACCATACACATATAAACATGTGCACACACACACACACACACACACACACACACACACACTCCTTGTAATAATGGAAGTGCAGCCTAGCTCCCTCACTTGTTGGTAATGTACACACACCCCTCTGTAAACAATGTGCCTAACAACCTCTGAGCTCTCTTCACACCTGCTTTTATCAGGATACACATACTCCCATCTCTGAAAAATTGCAGATGTTTCCCCAGTCATGGTAAAGATAAAATCTAGACAGTTTCTATTCAAGTCACTGTATTAATGTGTATTCCATGTATCCGGGAATGAAGAATAGAAGGGTTGATCCAGCTTTAACTAGTTTTGCACACATGGGCAGTAAAGCATAACTTTGTCCCAGAGTAACATTTTAGGGAGAATTGCCTATTTACAATCCTATCCTTACGCATAGGTGAACATTCATATGATTGAAATCAGATGCATTCTAGGAAAGGATAAGCACAGTGGAGAAATCATTCTATAACCTAATCTATCAATCAATATAGAGAATCTGAAAAATTCAGCCCTTAGATAGCAGCCAACCTTCCCTAATACCCTAAAAAGGGACCCCAGGCTGTGATGGGAGCCCTTGAGCACACTCACTTATGTGACCCCTTCATTCTTGAATGTACACCCCTCTACAATCTGTAGCATCATTTTGCTCCAAATAAAGTTATCTTGCTTCTTGTAAAAATCTGTGTGAGTCCTTCATTTCACTTATATGTATAAGAAGCCAAGAACCTGGAAACAGCCATCCCAGACCCAGACTACTGATAACAATTATCCTTTACTAGGGCAGAGTTGTACAACTAGTAATTTCTGGAGTTGAGATTTTAGCATAAATCAAAGTTACACTGAAACTTATATTCTTGTTTTAGATACAAAAGATGGACACAAAACAGGCAAAACTTTATTTTAAGTTCTTATTAATATATGCTCTATGTATATTAAGCATATAGTTGATGAAGATGAATGACTGGTAGTTCTCCATTTTACACATATAAAATATATCTGGAATAATAGGAACATGAACAAATACTGCCCAAAATTTGACACAGCAGTTTCATTCTCAATATAGCATCTGTGCTCTAAGCTGTCATCTCTGCGTTCTCAGTATGTGAGCATCCATGCCACACAGTCTCTATCACGCAGGTCTCAGCAGATGCTGGGCAATAAGCCACCTTGGTTACAAGTGTAGGCAAGACTTTACAGTCCCATCCTCAGCCGTCCTCAGCTGGCCTCCACCTGTGCTTTCTGATGGTTCAGTCCAAACACACCTTGTAGCACTAGAGACTGGGTGTGCCGCAGCAGGTGTAGGTCAGGGAATCATGTCCTGAGAGGCAGCTGACATTTTCTAAGTCATTGGATTTTCTGGACTGGAAGGGGAGCTAGTAATGTAGAGATAAAAACTGCAATGCTCTGACAGGCTCTGTCTGCTTCTGACTTTCCATATTGCTTTCAGAAACATCATTCCAACTATATAAAAATGTCACTTCAATTGCCTTACCTGTACAATAGAAAAAAAAAAATTGTGCTTCAACAGGAATAGGATGGGATGATATTACTTTAGTAGATTAAAATTTTTTACAGCACATTGCAAGTCTATTCTAAATGCTATTTTTTTCTGACTTTCTGATGAGTTGCCATGTGCAGAAATATTAAATAACCAAGCCCAGACAAACAACTAGCAACTTTTATGGGGGACATAGGCTTAATAGTATTTGTAAACAACACCCTGTGTACTTCCTCATGGATCCAGTGATAACTTCTACTGGTAAATGGATCTTTAGGTTTGAATCTATGGTGCCCTTCACATACACTGTTTCTTGGTGGGTGATGAAGACTTGTTTGGCTTGTCAAGCAGAGCAGAATCATTCCATTTAAAATGCATGTCTGTGGCAGAGTGTATTGATAGTCACTGAATATAATTTTGTCTAAAACAAAAGTAAAATTTCTCTGTCAGTACACAATAACAGTGATCATAATATTTCAGCTGAAATTTATGCTGTTACTGCACGGGGATATTTATGATCTTACATCACATTATACATTCTGTATTTTTCTTTCTTATGTGTAGGTAGAAGGTAAGGGTATTTCTACACTGGACATAAATGGCCCAATGATCACAAATATCCTTTAAAGGTCCATGTTTACATGATTATTTAAGAATGTATTTCTTGCATGGGTCTTGTGCATGCTGACACCAATGCAATAGGTTCATAAGGGTAGGGTTCCAGGAACTTGTAGGCTTCTATTGCTTTATGGTCTTACACCACCTCCTTGGCTATTACAACCCCTCCTTCTGCAATTTTCTGTGAGCCCTGGGTGAGTCAAGCAGAATATAGGCAACCTGTCCATGGACTCACATTCTGTACCAGTATGGAAATGCAGAAATGGGTAGCAGAATCCAATCTTAACAGAAGAAATTTTGGCAGCTGATTACAACTGGGTGAGAAAATACAGTCGGTCCTTCTTTTAGTGAGGGACTCCAGATAGACTGATTAGAGCTCAGAGGATGAACTGGTGCTGAGTAATGGCCGGGGTGATTAATTTACACAGTAAGCCATAGCACAAGCGACAGAATGTATGAACTCTCTTGGCAGGGGGAGGTAGCTGTGGGAGGGGGCCAGTGGAGAAGTGGGTATAGATTAAAATGTTATGTATGAAATATATAAAAATTCAATAAAAAGATGAATAAATAAAATATTGCAAATATATGAATTGATTGACAATAAAAAGAATGCATTTCTCTGAGTTTAACCATAATATATATATATATATATATATATATCAGAGCATTTCAGGGTGACTTATAGCAATGTATGATTTTGCATATCATTTAAAAAGGAAAAGTTTAAAAAGCAAGGATGGGGCGGCTGGAGAGATGGCCTAGCGGTTAATAGCACCGACTGCTCTTGTAGAGGAGCCGGGTTCCATCCCCAGCATCCATGTGGCGACTAAGAACCGTCTGTAACTCCAATTCCAGGACTCCAGTTCCAGGGGAATCCGAGACCCTCTTCTGACCTCCACGACATTGCACGACACGGGTGCACAGACCTGCATGCAGATAGTACATTCATACACATACAAAAATAAATTAAAAAAAAATTTAAAAAGCAAGGATGGGAATCAAGTATAGTTCTTTTTTTATACATGTGTGTGCATATATGTGCATGCTGTTTGCATGTTGAGGCTGGAGATCAGCATCAGGTACTTCATCACTCTCCTTGCATATCAGGTAACAATGTCCTTGAACCCAGAGCACATCAGCTTACTCAGGGAGTCCCGTTCTTCAGTCTTCCCATGTCAAGGGATTATGTGGTGACCTCCACACACAGCACCATTATATGGGTTCTGGGATCCAGGCTGTAGTCATCATGCTTGTGTGGCACACACTTCAGCCTTTACCCGCTGAAGCATCTTCTGAGCCTTCAACTATGATATTTAAGGAGCACATTCAAAATCTAAACAGTATCTAAATATCTATGGGGACAAAAAGAATGTAAGAGTTGGAAGATAAGGAGAAAATGTTCCAAAAGCCAAGCTCTGGGCAACACCACCATTGTAGTCAGGTCCTCACAGCAGCTATGGATGCCGACACTGAGCCTGCACAAGTTTAGTGCCGTTGGGGCTGGAGTGAAGGCTCAGAAATTAAAATCAGAGGATCATAGGTTCCCAGCACCTAGATTAGCTCTGTGAATAATTAGCCACATGAGGGAGGGATTTGCAAGGCCATTACCTTTACTGATTGGCTAGTGATAGATTAGGGGTTGAGGGAATCACCATATCAGTCGTGCACACACTGCTGCATCCACTGGGCTCCATGAATAGCTCCAAACACATGGTTGCACCGATGGCCTAGGGTAAACTCAATGCATAGCAAAACAAAACAAAATACATGAGCATGAGATAGGCAGAGAAATGGGTCGAAGTAGACAGGGGTGTGAGAGAGGTAAGAGTGGGTATAAGGGCAATCAGCATGCATTACAGACACATGTGAAATTATCAAAGAATAAATTTATTAGATTGAATAAAGCAGCACTGGTGAGATGGCTCAGTGGTTAAGAGTGATGGCTGGTCTTGCAGAGGACCTGGGTTAGGGGCCCAGGGCCCACGCAGAGGCTAAGAACCATCCACAACATGAGTTCTAGTGGATCTTACAACATCTGCTGGCCTCCAAGGACATTGCTTGCATATTGTGCAAATACATTCATGCAGGAATGACACTCATACACATAAGATAAGAATAATTTTAAAAAATTAAAAAGGGAAAAGAGAACGATTTATCATCATACTAATTTTCTGTAAAGAAAAAATAAATAGTACAGGACTACTTTGTGGCTAAGTTTACAAGGATTCAGACACCATTTGAAAGAAAAGAGCTGGCTTCTCAGAGGTACTGACAAGATGTAGGGAGGGGAATGGATCTATGGACCAGAGATCCAGTCATCATGACAGGGATTCTCTGTGCAGGACATGAGCCAGTCTCATTAGGATGCAAAGCTAACATTTATCTGTGTCTTGGCATGTCAGGCATTTAGAACTCTGCCTTTTATTTCTCCTGTTGGTGAATTCTAGCCTCTTGTATGATTTACAGTGGGGGAAAGATCCTTTTGTCTGTGCAGAGCTGACGGTTAGGTGTGCAAGTCATTGTTTTTGTAGCAAAAGCAACTGTTACTAGTGCCAGTACAGGTGGTTTTACATGGTTGATACAGATTGTGTTTTCATATTTCATTTTCTTAATCTGTGGATACATTTTTCCCTGAATTTTAGAGTACATATCAGACCACTATGAGTTTTGGTTAGTCGTCATAGATGTAAGTTCTAAATTTCCTTAAAACACATCTTTTTGTATTGTGTAGTTTTTGCAAATGTAAAACTGGAGGCCTACGATGTTAGCAGAGGCTCTAATCATCTCTCTCTCTCTCTCTCTCTCTCTCTCTCTCTCTCTCTCTCTCTTTCTCTGTCTCCCTTTGTGTGTGTCTCTTTCTCTCTGTCTCTGTCTCCCTGTCTCTGTCTATCTCTGATTCTCTTGATCTCTGTCTCTATCTCTCCATCTCTCTCTGTCTCCCTGACTCCATCTCTCTCAGTGGATAATTCATTCTTTTGCAGCCTTGGTCCTTTTCTAAATTGTTTCTCACTTCTCCAGGATTGTTGCTATAAGTCACACAGGTGACATTACAAATTATAAAATATACAGTTTCCCTAGTGGTTTTGGTATCTGGGATTAGTGGAGCCTTCAAAGAGTAGACTTTAGAAGTGACTTTGGGGACTAGAGTTATGGCTCACCAGTTGAAGTACTTGGTGTTCTTGCAGAGGACCTGGATTTGGTTAATAGTTGTGAGATTTGGACATCTCACAACAGTCTATAACTCCAGTTCCAGGGGATCTCATGCCCTATTTTGGCCTCCACAGGCACCTGCATGTACATGCTCTACATATCTATATGCAGGATACACACAAAATTAAAATAAAATAAACCACTTTTAAGAAGTGACTTTTTCCTCCTTAAGTTCTTTTGTGGAATTCTCAGGTTTACTCAGTGAGAACAGTAGCTGACATTTTCCTAACAAGCTGGATTTTCTCTGGCTGGCCACCCAGATCTCAGTCTGTGTGTCTATGGGTCTATCCTACATCTCTCTTTGCATTGGTGTGATCATATTTCCTGCCTAGTTCTAGACATCCCAGGATGCTTCCTGGCTGGGTCATTGCAATGTGCCACACTCTTTTGTCACAGTGTAATTATTTCGGTGGTGTGGCCACCTCTCTTTCTGCTGTTAGAGAGCACACTCCATGTCTTTCACTCTATAAATTACAATCTCCATAAGTTTTTAGGCCATCTGTATCCATGTGGTTCTGGGAAAATTCTTCTTACAAGGCTTGATAATGGCCTGAAGACCCCTTCTACACTATGCAGGAACTCAATGCTTCTTTATAGCAGCAAAACGGTAAAGAAAGAAAATGTATCAAAAGAATTGCTCTACAGGAACTCCTTAACTCAGCTTGCTTTGATGTTCAAATTCAAAGTCCCACTGTCACAAAAATCACCATCATATTACATTCTTAGTAGATCTTGCACCACTAATCTAATACCTCACTCAGGATAGAAGGACTATTTGGTATTAATTTAGTTCTTTACCTACTGTGCTTCATCCAAAGCTGAGAGAATTATTCACATGACAAACAACAGTCCCCACCAACCTCTGTGGAGTAACCTAATTCTCAGGCCTTGGGTCTCAGAAAGAGTTCCCTTGCATTTTCTGCTTCTGCTTGCAGTGTGGATGCATGCTACCCCACATTTCATCACCAAATGGGGTATGTTCCCTACTAATCCTTATCTGTCTCATTTCTGTCACCCAGAAGTCCAACTGCTGTTCTGCCTCTGAGAAACTTCAAAGTATAATGCTATAAAATTATTTAAAAGCAGACATAAACAATTCTAATTCCAGCATTATTTACTAACAGAATAAGACACATGACAAAAAGTGGTCCTTATTATTTTTCCCTGTGACAGAAGGCCAAGTCAGTACAAATTAAAAGTAAACAAAGACAGGCTTTATTCCAAGGGAAGAGAAATGCGCTCTTGGGCAGAACCTGAAGGCCCACAGGGAATGAAAGGAGTGAGAGTTCAAGAAAGAGTGAAAGTGAAAGGAGGCAAGGGAAAGAGGCAGGGAGTGAAAGGCCAAGGGTAAGGTGCCTCCAGGGTGAGCTAGGGGTTTCTTTTAGGTCAAGAGAGGGAAGATGGTGAGGTGTTAGAATCTGGCTAATTAGGCCAGGTGAAAGCCCCAAAGGTGTAACTCAGATCCAGTGATCTCTTTGAAATCAGGTGTTAGCCTTGTCCTTTGCCTTGTGTGGGATTTCTTTCTAAGCTTTCTCAGACCCAGGGTCCCAACCTAAAGATAAGAACAGGGACATAGCAGTTCACACCATCTTAAATCCTGTCTCAGGGCCTCTGACCTAACAGTCCTAAATCCTGAAATAACAAACCAAGATTAGTAATTAGGTACATATGAATATCTCAATAAAGAAAAATTGTTCATCACAGTTTCAAATTTGGGAAGATGAGAACTTAGTCTATGACATAGGAGTGGGTGCACTGTGGTACATTTGTGGAGTCAAAGACAGTTCTTCCTGTCAGTCAGAGTTTATGTGAAGCTATATCTATAAGATATATAAGAGTAATAGGTTTATTAAAAGAATTAGACCAGAGCAGTCAAGGTAAACTAAAGTGAAGATATAGAAATGAGGAATTTTTCAAAGTAATTTATAACCAGTATATCTAAGGCAGTTGATTCTTGCAGGGATTCCAAAGACATTGTATTTTAACATCAAGAAGATACTGGAAAAGAACGTTCTGGTGAACCTATGACAGGGAGCCTGCTTTGTGAGGTCACCACTGCTGCTGTGCCACAGCTAAGTCCTTCGCAGTGCACTTGAATGATGCTCAGACAGCAAGGCCAACATCCAGGAAACAGGGAAACAAGACAAGTGAGAGACACTCTGGCATCTCCTTTACACATCTGCATCCTGAAATTAAATCTCTTCTGCCCTTCAGCAAATTACACCTTCCCCTTTCAGCTGACTCTTACATGGAAGTATATGGAGAAGATGTCTCTGAAAAACACTGATCAGACTTAGCCACCAGGATACAATATGAACTAGCATAGCCTCCTTAAGGAACATGATCTCTTCCAGAACAACTCAGCAATGTAAAATGAAATCATGAAAATGGATCAGTGTTACTTGTCTGATAGCTGCCTTACTACCCCGATGTGATCATTGCTCTTCTTGGAACAGACATGGATAAAATTCATCATACTTCTCATGATGCATAATCTGAGTGAAAAATGAGGCTGCAGCAGAGAGCTCAGTGTGGAAAGTTAAGAGGGAAACATGGGAATTTCAAGTTATATCAGAAGGCAATCTAGACAAATGAAATGTCTTAAAATATGCTGAACATGGGCCCTTATATTTACAGACAAGCATAACTTACACCACTCATCAAGGAAGCTTCTTTTTGCAACAATGGAGGCTACGAATCCCCAAACTGGTCAGACACAGAGAATATACATTGGAGAGATGCCCAGTCCTAAGTGACACATCTACAATTGAACCTCTACACCCAAGGCTCATGGAACAAAGCAGAGCCAGGGTTAGAAAGAAAACTAGTTCACCCCTTGTCTCTTACCATCCAAGCACACAGAAGACTATAACTGGCCAAGTTTTAAAGAATAAGAGAATACAGATTGTGTGTCCCTGGATAGGATTCCAATACCAATTCCACCCACATCTCAGGGATGATTGCAGAAAAGGGAGAAGAAAGTCTGTAAGATCCAGCACTGGTTCATGAATATAGTAGAGGTTTTCAGTACACTGGAAGCTTGCTTGTGTGAATTTGTGGCAATGGTGGAATTGAGCATAGAACCTATGCTGACTCAATAACACAAGGACTCAGAGGGGAGGAGAAAAGTGGATGGTGGGCCAGTCCTAGACTGAGAAATATTGGAAACTGATTGCTACTGGGCAGGGAAGAGTATGCCTTACTCAATATCTCTAGATGGGCTGACTAGGATGAGTTTGTAATGAAGGACATGGGGGTGCAAATGTGTGACTGGATAGGACTTCACATGTATGACAGAATACATGAAGGTCTGGTGGGCAGTTGGCATGGCATTGATGGGGGAGGAGGACTAAATTTGATTAAGAACTGTTTCATGAAATTACAAAAGCTCAATAAATTAAAAAATGGGTTATGAAACCACTCCTTCCAGTTGAAATGGCTATCACAAAACACCTAACACTACTAAATGGTGACTCAATTAGTATTAGTATCAGATGGAAATTATGCAAAATAGTATGAGAATTTCTGAAACAGTGAAAAATAATTCTTTATATGACTGACTCAACTATTATCCTTTTAAGAATGAATGTGTGTATGAAATGCATTTGTGAAATTTTACTGAACCATAGGGAGAAATGAATCCTGTCATTTATAGTAAATTTGATGGAACTGGAGGGCATTGTGTAAACTGAAATAATTTAGACGCAAAATACAAATAATCCACACCCTGTATCATATGTAGAATCTACAGGAAAATCCACCTGCATGTAGACTCCTGACCAGCAGAGTTTGACAAGGGTGGGTCTGTAGCTAAGGTAGGTTGGAAGAAGAAGTTCTGCTTCTTCCCAGAGAGACATGGTCACAGCTCCAAGCAGCCTGTCACATATCTTAAGCTGGTCTAGAAGAGAGGAGCTTGATGTCTTCAAACATGAAGGAGAAGGAGAGATATATGAATAATCTTGATTTGATCAGTACCTACCTTGTGCATATTCTGAAGCATCACACTGAATTACATTAAATAAAAAAATGCAAAGAGGACATTTTTTTTTTAATTCGGCAAATGTTTTCAACTGGTCGTGATTGTTAAATGAAGTAAGTCAAACAAACCCAGAGAGAAAATCGCTGCATGTTCTCAGTCATGTGTAGAAACAAGTAAATACTTTATATGCAGATGCAATGAATGGACACCAGTAGAGACTGGGAATTACAGACAGAGGGGATCAACACCACCCAAGACTTGGAAGGGCTGGGGACAAGAGTGAGGAAAAGGAGATCTGTGATGGAACCAAGCCACAGAGAAAGGGAAGGAATTGTTTGCTCTTCAGTACAATAATGCAACCATTGAAAAACACAAATGTGATATATTAAAGGTGACTACAGGGGGCTGGAGAGATGGCTCAGTGGTTAAGAGCATTGACTACTCTTGCAAAGGACCTGGATTTGATTCCCAACACCCATATGGTGGCTACGAACTGTCTTTACTGCCAGGCATGGTGGTGCATGCCTTTAATCCCACTCGGGAGGCAGAAGCAGGGTGATCTCTGTGAGTTCAAGGCCAGCCTGGTCTGCATAGCAAGGTCCAGGCCAGCTAGGACTAAAGGGAGACCCTGTCTCAAAAAAAAAATAAATGAACAAAATAAAGGTGACTACAAGTGCATAGAATTTCCATTGCCTATAACAATTAATGGATCAAAAGACACTAATAAGTACTGCCTTGATTCCATCAGTATGCATCTCACGCATGTCTTGAATATTAATGTACTGTGAAATATGTACAATTATTATTTCTTAATAAAAACAAAGAAGGAAAAATAGAAATCCCTGCATCTAACCTCAATATGGGTATCAGGTGAGGGTATATACTGGCATTATAGTGAAGCTGCAGTCAACAACTGAAGAGAGTCAGAAAACCCAGTGTGGACAGGCCTATGTGGCTTTTTGGGTTACTGAGGGATGCATTTTGGAGCCAAGGCTATATAATCACTGTGTTAACACCAGCAGACATTTTAATGCTTGCAAGTTTCTGCTTTTTCCCATCAGACATGATCACAATTCCAAACAGCCTATCACATATCTTAAGCTGGTCTAGAAGAGAGGAGCTTGCCCTACTTTCTGTTGTCCATAACTTAGTGCCCACAGGCTTTCCTACTATGGGAGCTTATTTATCCTGGGGCCATATCATGAATTTGTGAAACCCAGATTGATTGGCCTTCATCGGCCCTTTCCTCCATTAAAAATAAAAGTATCATTCTTTATACTTTACGAATATGTTGCCATAAAAACAAGCCAAAATTCTATTTGATTCTAGAATTCCAATAGCTTTAGTTTAAGACCTAGATATGTGCTTGAAGATTTCCTCTATATTTTCATAGACCCTGTTGTGGTCTGAATGAGAATGTCCCCCCGTAGGCTTTAAGTATTCAGACATTTGTCTCTTCGTTATTGGGGGCAGACTTAGTGAGTTTAACAAGCTTTGCAGTCTCCAGTCACTCTCTCCGCTTCCTGTGCTCATTGCGAGACGTGACTCTTGGCTTGCTACTCCAGCCCTGGCCACCATGCCTCCCACCACGATGAGCTCTAATTCCCTGAAACCATCAATCATAAGCTCAAATAAACTCTTCCTTTTATAAGTTCCCTTGCTCATGGTGGTTTTATCATAGCAACATAAAATTGACTAATACAGACCCTTTGCATGTAAGACAAAGGATAGCCACAGAGGCCATGATAGTTAGCATAGATAGTACCGTCAATGCTGATGTACAATTGAGGTGAACCTTGTGCCCACACTACAGAACCATATCCTTGTGAAGAAGCTGTTTAGAGGATTGCTTACCTAGAAAACACATTGCAACTTCAACATTCAACCCATTTCCCCTTGAGTTTATTCCATGTAAATTTCAGTATTGTAAAGCAACCCATAAAAAGTGGTCATTCTTACGTTAAATAAGACAAACCGTCAGAATATCAGTTCTAGGAACTATTGTACTAAGTGAAGTCACACAGACTCAGAAAAACAAGTTATGTATGTTCTTTCTCATTTGTACATCTTAGTAACAAATCCTTATACAGTAGTATGTACCCCAATGTAACCACAGGAGCCAGAACAATGGAAAGAAACCACAGAGGTAAAGGGAAAGAATGAGCCCTAGAGACAGTGATAGTAGGAAACATATTATAAATGGGGAAGTGGGGGAAATTGAGGTCTCTAACTAGGAAGGGAGGAAGGAAAGAAATGCAAGGAACATGGGGATAAAGGGGAGAGGCTCAAGACAGGGGAGATAATAGGAGACAGATATTAACAAGGGGGAAATGGCGTTCTTTAACTGGGCAAGAATCTGGGAGCTAGAGAGGGAGAGAGAGAGGAGAAATAAAGGTTATGTGGTATAAAAAACCAAGGGAAATATATTCACTCAAAAACTTACTGAAAAATACATACAATATCTGAACATGAGTGCATGTATGTAACAAAAGGCTAAAGAACAAGAAACACACTGCCACACAGGCATATCCTCCCTTTAAATAGTTGGTCAGGATAGTCCAGGAGACACTCAAAATAGCATAGACAATTGGCACAGCCCTTGATTCCTCCCAGAACTTGAAGGTAAGAAGCTATTACTGAAGACAGAATATATTTCAGGCCCAGGATTTAGAGCAATGGAACTGGAACTGACCTGGAAGCCTTCTCACTAAAGACTAGTTCTCATAGTTCCATGGGACACTGGCAAACTAAGAGAGAAAATCAATTAATGGTTCAACCCCAGTTTTAAATCCTAATGGTCACAACAATGACCAGCACTAAAATCTATAGTGGTACAGTAGTAGCACTTATGAAGTAATCAAAAGTTATCTATTAGAACTTAAACACTCTCAATGGGAGGGAACTCCTATGTGATATTGTAAACATAGTTAAATACACATGGCTGGAGAGGTCATAGGTCTTAGAGAAATCCCTAAGGCTGTCACATCCCTAGAAAAAAGGTAATTTTTACTACATGTTAAATATGGATTCTTATATTTACAGAAAAGTATACCATACAACATTCACCAAAGAAGCTTCTCCTGTAACAGAGAGTATTACAGAGTTCCACAACTACCAGAATAAGTGTCTGTGAGATGCCTAACCTTATGTAACACATGTACCATGCAACCTCTACATCTAATGCTCACAGAAAATAGTGGAACAAGTAGTAGAGAGAATACTAACATATCTCTCAACTCTCATCAGTGAAGTTCCCGCATGCAACAGAGGATGATGAATGCAAAAGGCCATAATTTGGTCAAAGTATAGAGGGTAAGAGTCTGCAGAGCGTGGGTCCCTGGACAGGACTCTCATATTAAACTTCACCCACCAAACACTCTGGGACCATTATAGAAGAAGGGGAAGAAAAATTTTAAGAGCCAGGGGAGGAAGTACATGACCATATGGAAAGAGAGCCTAAATAGGTCCCGCCGAGGCCTTGACCAACCTTAGCCAAAAATCTATTAACAGATTGCCAGAGTCCAGCTCTAGACAGGTTCAGAACCTGAAGAGGGTGGTCTCATCAGCTGCGAAGGAATCAGAGTTAGGACACTGTTTTTCTTTATCTGAGGCTCTCAGAGTGTGATGAGCTCTCAGAATGACACATCTAGGGAATGCACTCTGACAAATGCCCTTTGGAAAATGTACTCTGCACTCTGTGCTCTGCACTCTGAAGGCCTCTCAGGCTTCAGGGTTTATTAATACTTTCTAATTCTAGTACAAATTACACAACTATGCTAATTTAAATATTTTTTCATTAAATATTTTTCCAGGAAGCAAAACAGATAGCAAAAAGCAGGTATTCTGTCAACATCAGCATGTTCTCTATAAATTTAACAATTTCTATTTGAGTAGATGATTTTCTGAGAGTCCTGTTCAACACTGAAGTTTACATATTGTGGTTACAGTGTACATGGGTGCCGGGCATGTTGACTGTTATCATAATTCTGAGAACTTTTTACGAGTTACTTTATTTCTTTCATCTACATCCAGGAGTCCATGGTTCTGGGTCTTTGATGGATATCAACTAATTTTCTAATTCTTTTTGCTGTGCCCAATCCCTGTAGCAGACATAACTGACTTTTCTAATAATTAAATCTTATTATCCACTCAGATTCTTTTTTTTAGATTCTTAATTGTCTTAATATAGGAAGTTTTTTTTTTTAATTAATTTTTATTGATGCTTTGTGCATTTCATACATTTTTTCCAATTCAGTTCAGGCTTATTTCCCTTTCCCTCCCCCCACCCCCACCCCATCCCAGATCATGCATTCTGCCATAACTGTCCTGCATCTTTCTCTCAGTTTTTTTTTTCATTTTTAGCTATAAGTGATAATCCATGAGTACAAGCATCCTTCATGCAAAACCTATCTGCAGGCTGTTGTGCCCAAACACCTACAGCCCCACCATCCAGTGGGGGGTGACAGGTTGTTTGTTCAATCAAGTTGATCAAATGAGTGTCCAGACTACATTGCTGTAGTTTCACCATTCACCCCAATCGCAGCCCTTACATTCTACCACGCCCCCTCTTCCGCAGGTTGTTCCCTAGGCTTAGAAAAGGGGCACAGGTGGATGAGAGGTAAAACAGTCCACTCTCTCTGGAGCTGTTGACTTGGACTCTGGTCAATTCTGGCTGTTTCCTTTCATGGGCTGACAGTTTGTCCAGGAATAACCTTTCGATCCTACTAATGAAGAACAAGCAATTAGATATATAGGTATTTAAGCAGCACTAATAGTTATGGTAGGTTACTTTAGCATAGACACATGTTTGGATATGTTAATCCATGAATTACAATTTTCCCCCCTGTTAAATATGACAGGGTCTTACTGTGGCTTATAACATCT
>VZQC01001040.1:691589-717084 GCA_009823505.1 Rhizomys pruinosus
ACAGCCTGGTACTGGCACAAAAACAGACCAGTTGACCAATGGAATAAAACTGAAGATCCAAACCTGAGCTCATACAATTTCAGCCACCTCATATTTGACAAGGGGGCCAAGAAGACACAATGGAAGAAAGACAGCATCTTCAGCAAGTGGTGCTGGCAAAACTGGATCACCACTTGTAGAAGAATGAAATTAAACCCCTACCTCTCACCTTGTACAAAGGTCAACTCCAGATGGACCAAAGACCTCAACGTGAAACCCCAAACTCTGGAGGTGATAGAAGAGAAGCTTGGCAGCAGACTACAAGACATAGGTGTAGGAAAAGACTTCCTAAATCAGACAGCAGCTGCACAAGAAATAAGATCGACAATTGACAAATGGGACCTCATTAAACTCAAAAGCTTCTGTACATCAAAGGAAGCAATAAAGGAAGTGAGGAGAAGACCCACAGAGTGGGAGGAAACCTTCACAGCAGATACATCTGACAAAGCATTAATTTCCAGAGTATACAAGCTACTCAAAAAACAAAGAAGAAAGAAAACAAATGAATCATTCAAAAGATGGAGCAAAGATCTGAATAGAGACTTCACAGAGGAGGAGTTAGAGATGGCCGAGAAACATCTTAAGAAGTGTTCAACATCTCTGATAATTAAGGAAATGCAAATTAAAACCACTCTGAGATATCACCTTACTCCAATAAGACTGGCTAGGATCAGGAACACGAATGATACCAAGTGCTGGAGAGGTTGTGGGGAAAGGGGAACACTCATCCATTGCTGGTGGGAATGTAAACTTGTACAGCCACTATGGAAAGCAGTGTGGAGAACCCTTAGAAGACTCAAAATGAGCCTTCCATTTGACCCAGTCATACCACTCCTGGGTATATACCCACAAGACACAACTTACTGCAAAGATACATGCACAGCTATGTTTATTGCAGCTCTGTTCACAATAGCAATATAGGAAGTTTTTCTCTGACTACTTGATTCATTTTCTGTACTGAAGGCACCATCATTTACAAGCACAGTTTTTATTCCTGATTAAATCATCTTATCAGGAATTATTATATAATTACCAGAAATTATGGATTGGTTAAAGAGGCGAATCATTATTAGACAGGTGCTTTCCAATCATCACAAAGACTGGGGATTTGATTGTAAGGAACGAGAACATCAAGGTGAATAAATCCACTAGAAATGGTTGGCGTGCTGACTTCCACCAGAGAACCATGAGCACTGGACTTCGTCAGGCAGTGGTCTTTTCTCTAATGGTGACACCAGAAACCGATTACTGCTGGTTGAATGTGAGCTGATATTCTTAATTTTTTTAATTTTTAATTTTTATTTTTGTATGTGTATGGATGTACTGTCTGCTTGTAGGTTTTTGCACCCGTGTCGTGCAATGCTGCGGAGGTCAGAAGAGGGTCTTGGATTCCCCTGGAACTGGAGTTCTCCTGGAATTGGAGTTACAAACTGTTCTTAGCTGCCATGTGGGTGCTGGGGATCGAACCCGGGTCCTCTGCAAGAGCAGTCAGTGCTCTTAACCGCTAGCCTATCTCTCCAGCCACGAGTGCTGATATTCTTTAAGGGTGTGAATCCAGATATGACTGGTAGAGCCCAGTGGATGAGCTTTCACTGTGGGATGTCTGGATACACTAGTATCATGACTCAATGGACCTTAACATAAATGACAGAATGTAGAAAATCCAGTGGGAATAACTATTGGCACCTCTGGATGGGGGAGGGATTATTAAGATGATTAAGAACTTTTGTATGAAATGCACAAAGATTCAATAAGAATATACTCTGAGGAAAATTCATTAACACTTTCACAAGTAATAACCACAAAACAAGTCATTTAATTGAAAAATGGGTAAAGCCAGTCATTTTTAAAGATAAATTGCTCATAAACAAGATACAACATAAATCTTAGCAGTTAAAATGTACCATGTTTAAAAATAACAACGAAAATATATTTTCTTAAATCAGAACACACACACACACTCACACACACACACACACACACACACACACACACACTCACACACACACACAGGTAGTGCTCAGTGAAAATATTTACCCAGTCTAAGCAATATATTCTTACTCCAGTGCTTCTTACTTCTGACAGTTTGTCAGTGTTCCTAAGTATACTTCAAATATACATAACCATACATACCCTTTGATAATTTAGAATGTGTAAACAAATCAGAAATGTGTGAATTATAAATAAAATTTTGTGCTAAATAAAAAATGTAACTGTCCAGCATTGTTTCCTTGTTAAACTTTATTAGTGCAAATGTATGACATAGTATTTGGCTAAATTTTTTCAAAGACCCTTTGATAAAATAGAATAATGGCAACAAGCTAGGTGTGGCAGATAGTGCCTACAATCCCAGCACTCAAGAATTAGGTGAAGGAGGCTTGCTTAAGTCCTACCTAGGACTATCTGTTGAGTGCCCAGAAAACCCCAACCACAATGTGAGATCCTGTCCCTACAATTCAAAATGGTCGTAGAAGAGTAACATATTTTAGCTTCATTACTTAGGTTTGTTTAATAATACTTAAAATGCAATATTGTAAATTATCTCTGATGAGCAGACTAGACACCTAATTGTCAAGCAGGTAGTCAAATCATACTTAGATTGTTTCTGCGAAGGCATTATGTACCCATGTGCCTGCAATATGGCCCAGTGGCAATGTCATGTGCCTTCCACTAAAACATGTGTGGTAAGCTGTGGGAAAGCTTAGCCTATGAAGAATATTTTTTTAGAAAATATCTTATTTATTATTTTTATTTTATGTATATGGGTGCATTGTATGCATGTATGTAAATGCACATGTGTCATTTAATATCTCCAGAGGTCAAAAGACGGTGTCATACAATTTCTGTGGAGGTCATAAGATGATTTCCCTGCAACTGGAGATATAGATGGTTGTTAGGCATCAGGTAACTGCTGGGAATGGAACCTGAATCCTCTGCAAGAGCAGTCAGTTCTCTTAACCATTGAGCCATCTTTCCAGCACCCTTATAAAAGATCTTTAGACACAAATTCTTAGAATACATCAACTTCAATACTTCCAAACAAGTCAAATCTAAAGTGTCTAATATGATAGTAGATGTTTAAACAGATCTGAGCTTAATGGACCATTCATGTTCATTTTAATTCGCCAAAGCAAATGCAATATGTCTTCTCATACATTCTGAATTTGACCAATAAAATGATTTCTATGTAATTGAGTATTTTATTTTATATGTTGCTGTCACTGGAAGCTCTATAGAATTTAATTAATATCACTTGAAAGGGCAGTTCATTTAGAAGTTATCATCATGTTTAACATAGAATTTTTTTTAAAAAGCATTTTCACTAAAATCAAGACTAAGACAAGGATGAACACACTCTCCATTCCTGCTCAATATAGTGTCTTATAACTAGAGCAGTAAGACAAGTGAAGGAAATAAAGGGGATAAAAGTGAAAAGGAAAATGGCAAATTATCCCTATTTGCAGATGAAAAGACCCTTAAAGTCCCCACTGAAAAATGCAAAAAGCTGACAAATCCATTCAAAAGTTAGGAAGATACAAAATTACAACACTAAAATCAGTAACTTTCTTGTACACCACCAACACACATACTGAGCTTAAAAAACACAAATATGGAAATGATCTGATTCATAGTAGCTTCAAAAATATATTCTGACCTCAGTGTAACCAAGGAACTGAGAGACTTAAATGATAAAATCTCTAATAGTTTGAAGAAAGAACCTGAAGAAGATAACAGAAGAAGGAAAATACCCTTATAGTCATGAATGGACAGGATCAATTTGTGAAAATAGCCACCCTAGTAAAAGAAAGCTGCATGTATAGCACATTCCTCACTAAAAATCCTAACACAGTTCTATACAGAAATGAAAAAAATAGTCCCATATTTCTTATGGAGACACAAAAAACTCAACAGAAAAATCAATACTTAACAACAGCAAGTGAGATGAAGGTATCAGCATCCTTGATCTCAAAATATACTACAGGTATATAGTAATAAAAACTGCATTGTACTGGGAAAATAAACCCAGATACATTTATCAATGGGATAGAATTGAGAACACAGGTTTGAATTCATAGTCAGTGAATGGGGCTAGCCAAACAGGAAATCAGCATGTAAAAGGATGAAAAACCAGGTTCCCATCTTTCACCATGCACAAAATCCAACTACGAATTGATCAGACTTTAACATAAGACCCTGAATCTAAATAGAGGATAAAAGCAAAGGATATACTGAAAATCACAGACGTGGACAAAGGACTCCTATAGTGCCAGCATAGTCCAATAATTAACAAAAGGGACTTCATGAAAAGATTCTGTGGAGCAAATGACACCATTATTTCTGAGGGAAGGGAGCCTACAGAATAGGAAAATTCCTTAGCATCTGTATCTCTAACAGAAAATTACCATGTAGATTTTTTTTTGGTCTTCTCGAGACAGGGTCTCCCTCTAGCCCCAGCTGTCCTGGAACTCACTCTGTAGATCAGGCTGGCCTTGAACTCACAAAGATCCACATGCCTCTGCTTCTCAAGTACTAGAATTAAAGGCGCGCACCACCATGCCCGGTGTAGAATATTTTTTAAGACTCAACAAAATAAAGAACCATCAAATCATCAAAGAAAGGAAGAAAGAAAGAAAGAAAGAAAGAAAGAAAGAAAGAAAGAAAGAAAGAAAGAAAGAAAGAAAGAAGGAGAAAGAAAGAGAAAGAAAGAATCTACCCAGTTCAAAACTGGGCAGGGAACTAAAAAGAAAGTTCTTAAAAGGTGAAACTCAAATAACTGAGAAATTGTTTTTAACATGTTCAGCATCTTTAGCTGTCAGGGAAATACAAAACACAACTGCTTTGAGATTTCATCCTAGTTCAGTAAAAATAGCTAAGATAAAAACAAGGCAGAGTGCAGGGACTCGGGTGGGCTAGGGGCATGGAAAGAGACGCTACTCTAATTTGATTGAGAAATGATGTAGGACTTATGGAAAAAGTTTAATAAGAATAAAAAAAAAGATAAATGCTGTTGAGGATCTGGGCAAAGTCACTCTGAAGGGAGTGTGAACTGGTGCAGACATTGTGGAAATCAGTGTGAGAATTGTGTATAAGGTAAAAAGATATCTACCATATGATCTAGCCTTACTGCTCTTAGGCATGTACCCAAAGGACTCTGTATCCTACTACTGACATACCTGTTCATCCATGTTCTGTATCCTACTACTGACAAACCTGTTCATCCATGTTCATTGGTGCTCTCTTCCCAATAGTCAGGAAATGGATAAAAGAAAAACAAACAATAAACTAGACATCCAACAACTAATGACTAGATAAGGAAATATGTTACATTTACACAGTGGGATATTACTAAGAAGAAAAAAATTCCACAGGTAACTCGATGGAAATGGGAACACTCATCCTGATTGAGATAACTCAGATCCAGAAAGACAAATATCTTATGTAGTTTCTCATAGATTGACTCTAGCTTTGAATTCATATGTGTGTGTTTCAGTTGGAAACTTCACAGAAGTTTGTAAACTAGTTATGGGGCATTAAGAGGATGAGTTCATGGGAAGAGAAATAGAATGCAGTGATAGCAATGAGGACAGGAGAAGAGTTAAATATAAATTGTTAAAAGTTGTGGGGAATGGGAGAGCAGCATTGAGCAGGGATTGTGGGAAGGGATAATACACTGGATACTTTGCTTCAGTTGTCCATTTGAAAAACCTTTGAAGAGAAAACAAATCAACTGAGGTTATTCCTCTATTGCTTTGGCCTTAGGCACAACTTTAAGGAATTTTCTTGGTTACTGAGTAATGTGGGTAGGTGCCTCTCTAAGCAGGTGCTCCAAGGTTTTATCAGAAAGCAGGCTGAAGAGTGAGAGAGATGACTCAATGGTTAAGAGCACTGGCTGCTCTTGCAGAGGACTCAAGTTTGATTCCCAGCACCTACATGGAGGCTAACAACCATGAGTAAGTTAGCTTCAGTTCTAGGGGATCCATCATCCTCTTCTGAGCCCTGTGGGCATTACACAACAGGGGTGCACTTTTTTTTTTTTGTCTTTTTGAGACAGGGTCTCCCTGTAGCCCCAGCTATCCTGGAACTCACTCTGTAGACCAGGCTGGCTTTGAACTCACAAAGATCTGTCTGCTTCTGCCTCCCAAGTGCTAGGATTAAAGGTGTGTGCCACCAACCCCGGCTAAGGGTGAACTTTCATACATGCAGGCAATACACTCATACCTGAGCATAGAGTAATTAAGCAGCTTTCCTCCCTGGTCTATGCTTCATTTCCTGCCCTTGCTTCCCTCCATAATGTAAGCTCTAAGGTGAAATAAACACTTTTCTCCCCAAAATTGCCTTTGGTCAATGTTTTATTACAACAAGAGAATCTAAACTAAAACAGATAACTAACACTAAAGGCCTTTTGAAAAATTCATATGGGAATGTGATACTAGTAGCTGCATAAAATAAAAACATATACATATATTCAAAGTTTAAAAGGAGATACACTATACCCCCCCACACACATACACATAAGACATCATGAGTTAACTAATGAAAATGAGCTCCCCCTGTTTGGGTCTGTTGACTAGAAAGGTCTCATAGACCCTCAAACAATACTGGATATTGACATCTCTCTTGATAACCCAGAATTTGACAGTAAGAACCTATTTCTCAAGACATGAGGTATGTGATTCAGAAAAATCACAAAGAAATCTAAGTGAAGCTTTGAACACAAGCAGTACCTCAGGGGACTAACTTCACAGATTTATCTCTACTTGGTAGTTTTCACAGTGCTGAAAGGTGCTGTGCTTGCAACTGGAAGAGAAAGGTAATCATCAGCCTGATCAAACTGTGTAGCTTATAAGTTACAGTAACAACTGGCCTTGCAAGATATGTCCTCTGGTACAATAGGGGCAAGAATATTATAGGGAAAACCCTGTACTTTCTGATTGGATTTAAGGCCCACTTCACAAGATGGGAGGCCATACTTAACACTAATATCAGAGCCATGAGCCTGCATCTGGGCAGGTCACAGGCCTTAGGGAAGAACATAATACTATTATCCTGCTAAATGGTCAAAGACTTAAACCACTCTTAATGACTTCCTGTTACATAAATAGATTAGTGCATCTCTCAATTCTCATCAGAAAAGGTTGTCTCAGCCATATGGGAATTAAAACACACCCACAATTGGTCAATGTGCAGAAAATGAGGCAGAGAATGCTAAGCCCTAAATGGATACCTACATCACAGGGCAGGAAATGAAGTCTGTGGGATGGACATAGGTTATCAGTTTTGGTGGTGCCCAGCACCTTTACAAACTGAGCCATCATTCCAGCACTCAGCATACAAACATGGTTACCTTCTGTGATTTACAGCAAAGTTGTTTGCTACAAAATAATACAGAATGTATTACAATTAATGGTAGATATTTTCATAATTGTTACACCAAATATTTTAATACATTACTCATACTACTCTCACAATAGGTGGTAATTTAATTGATCAATTAGGTTCTATTTGTGCAGGCGGTCCACATCATGAGATTCTCAAAGTCAGATCATTCAACTGAAGATTAAGAATATGAGCTACAGGGAGATCCTGTCTCAACATGACTCAAAAAAAAAAAAAAAAAAAAAAAAAAGAGAGAATGTGATAAAGTCAGCACGGTGGTGCACACCTTTAATCCCAGCACTGGGGAGCCAGAGGCAGGCAGATCTCTGTGGGATTGGGGCTAGCCTGGCTTACATAAGTGAGGTCTAGGCCAGCTAGGGCTATAGGGAGACCCTGTCTCAAAAAGTCCATATATACGTGTGTGTGTGTGTGTGTGTGTGTTTGTGTGTTTGTGTGTTTGTGTTAAAATAGCCCAAGATTCCACCCAAGAGATGGCCACACATGGTGTCTCACCACTCCTGACCCCTGGGTTCTCAAGGCCCACAAGAAAGGGCCTCTGAACCACAGTTCAGGCAAGTCTAACCAGGTTACTCAGGCTTTCCTACAAAGTGAGTGGAAATAGCTAACATAGCAAGTAGAGGTGCCCTTCACCCCATGTAATCCAAAATCCCCATATGGACTCGGTGACCTCATCCCCCTGGTGACGACATGGCAAGAGAGAGCCCAGGCTCATGTGATGGGCCTTTGTATGTTTCTGCCCCTCCCAAAGTCCCAGAATTCCAAACTCCTTCTGTGGGAACACCAGTATCTTGTGAACACCAGCGCATATCAGCACTGAAGGGGAAACTCTCTGTGCAGCTGGGCTGCAAACTTAGCTCTCCACTTCCCTTCTTTAGCCCTTACAAACTGCATATGTCAACCTCTTCTCCAAAAGTCCCCAGGCATTAGAAGGGTGGGAGATAGAGTCTTTGAGGTGACGTGTCAAATCCTCAGGTCTGTCCAAGGTCTGACTTCGACAGGCTGATGACTCATTCTGGAGTTTCCATTTTATCTCTACTAAATGAAACACAAATAGCCAGAAAGCAGAGACATATAAACAAACATTAAGTATTATTCTATTAGCACAAAGATAAATCCTTGGATGGTATCTTAATCCTGGAATTAACAGCTTTTTAAAGTATTCCAACACTATGGGACACTATTGTTGCATTATAGGTCATGCATCCTACCCTGAAAAGGAACCATAGATCCAATTAGAACTTTTTTCTTGTTGTACATGTACCTTGGTGGCCACTATTGCATTTACATCTTTGGAGAACTGAAGCACATGAGGTCCATAGAGCTTTGGTGACCATTTCTTTCCAACAATTTTCATAGTGCTCTTCAGCACTGTGAAGGTCAGCTGTCCATTTGCAGTATAAGTTCTCAGCATAATTTTCCTTTCTCACCTTTACATCCTGTAGTTTCTTCAGCAATAGGGTTATATTATCCACTTTCGTGTGCATCCAACATCATAGGCAAAATGACCTTTGTTTTGAGGGCTTTCAGAGCCTCCCCAGCCAACAGTGCCTAACAAGGAAGTCCATGCCTGGTACTGAAGCCTTTTTTTACTAATGTGTCTTATTTATCCATTAAGCTCCCAAAGGTTCCACAGTTATACCTGGCCCTGGTACCCTTCCTTACTGAATTTACTTTTCATCTTTGTTCCTTCAGGTGTATGGGATATGTCTCCAACCACTCTCACATCTGTAAAACACTCAAACATTAACATTCAGTATTAAATTAAACATAAAGCAGGTCCAACATAGCATGGGAAGATTTTATCTAGTCCTGACAATCATTGTCTCAAAAGATCCATGTGGGGTACAATAGCAGGAATGAGAGGCATTAATCTAGTTAGCTCCTCAGCACCTGTAGTCATTGTCTTGACCCCATTCAGTATCCTGGGGCTTTTACCCACAGCCTCCCTTTGTTTTTTTTTTTTTTTAATTAATTTATTTTTTTAAGGGATTCTACAATACAATGACACAGTTGTTTGCAAATAGCATTGACGTCACTCATTATGTCATACAATCAGGTAATTGGTGCATTTTGCAAGTATCTATGTCCAAATTTTGAACAACCCAAGGTTCCCATAGACCAGTTGGAGAAGCTTGTATGCACAGACATGTTGCTCAATCAGGAGTCCAGACTATATTCCTATAGTCTCATGATTCACCCCTATCTCTCCACAGCCCTTACAATCTACCATGCCTCCTCTTCCACAGTTTGTTCCCTGGGCTTTGGGAAAGGGGCACAAGTGGGTGAGAAGAAAACAGTCTAATTTCTTTGGAGTTGTCATTTTGGACTCCAGTCTGTTCAGGTTGTTTCCTTTCATGGATTGACAGCTTTCCCAGTGATACCCTTTTTAGTCATATTAACAAAGCACAAGCTATTGGATGTACAGGCATTTAAGCAGTAACACTTATTATGTCAAGCTAAGTGTGAGCATAGACACAGAGCTTGGATGGCATGCTAATCCGAAACTGGGTTTCTCTATAAAGGGTGACAAGTTCTAAGACTCCTCGTCAATATCAGCTACACCTCAAACAGCCTGGAGATACTGTGCAACAGTGGCAGCCAAGTGTCTATATATTCCCAAATCTTTGCTATTAGCTCTCTCCTTGGAGGAAAACCCAGGCTGATGCCACAAGTTTGTGTCCTCTGGTGGTTGGGCGATGTTGTAGCCACAGTAAGAACTCCCTTTGTTTCTTTAGTTTTGATAGACTCAATGGGCCTGGCTTAAGCTGCCTACCCCTACACATGGTTAAGGAGAGGTGTGTCCTCCTTTGCCTCTGCTGTATTTGCTGATTAGCTGGGTCAGGCAGCCATTGAGCCTGACTCCCTCTGTAGTCAGAAACACCTGCTTTTTTTTTTTTTTTTTTTTTTTTACTGACACCATCTGTGCTGCTGGGGGGAGGCCCCAGCCAGGCAAACTGCTCCACACCCAGCAAGAGTTTTTCTCAGTAAAGAAAGGTAATCTGTTTAATTTGTGGGGCTCTCTCCCCCCCCCACAGTAGTGGTTTTGTTTGTTGTTGTGTTTTTGTTTGTTTGTTTGTTTGTTTGTTTTGAGGCAGGGTCTCCCTGTAGCTCTGGCTGTCCTGGAACTCACTCTGTAAACCAGGCTGGCCTTGAAATCACAAAGATCCCCCTGTCTCTGACTCCCAAGTGCTAGGACTAAAGGTCTGCACCACCATGCCCGGCCTGAACAGTTTTTTATTATTTTTTTATATTGTTTTATATCTCTTGTAAACTATTCCTCAGGGTTTAAAGCCTTCCAGAGGCTTTTGAGTACCGAATTTCACTTTTTATCAATGATTTTAAGGAACTTTGGCTTTACGCAGATCCTGCCACATTTGCTTCCTCCTAACCCAAGCAGACTTCCTTTTTTTGTTTAGTTCTTTTTATTTCACTCCTCTCCAGACATATTTTACACGATGGCTAGGTCACCTAAATTCAACTTCATATAGCCTCTGCCTGCAAGGGGATCAGCACAGCCAGTAAAGTTGTGTTTTTTTTTTTTTTTCTTTTTTTATTTTTATTGATGCTTTGTGTATTTCATACATCATTTTCCAATTCAGTTCAGGCATATATCTCCTTCCCTTCCCTCCACCCCACCCCTACCCATCTCAGATCATGCATTCTGCCATAACTTTTCTGCATCTTTCTCTGTTTTTTTGTTTCGTTTTCATTTTTTTTAACAATAAGTGATAACCTATGAGTACAAGCCATTAAAGTTTTATACCACTCTGGAGGTCCTGTTCAATCGGGCTTTTTTTTTTTTTTTGTCTTTTTGAGAAAGGATCTCCCTGCAACAGCAGTCCTGGAACTCACTATGTAGACCAGGCTGGCCTTGAACTCACAGAGATCCACCTGCCTCTGCCTCTGCCGCTCCTCAAGTGCTGGGATTAAAGGTGTGAGACACGTAGCTCAGCCAGGCTTTCTCTTAAATAGCTGGTAAACATGCCTCTATCTGGCCCAGTACACTGGGTACTATATATTGCTTTCCTAATACCTATTTCTTTCATTAGAATTTGTCCTTCTCTTATCACTTTCCACCCCCCAGTATGTAGGGGAATTTCTGTTGTGGGTGACAATGTGTCCCTAATGGCTATACCCAATCCATCAGGGACTTATTCCCCTTATGCTGTCTCAGGCCATGTAGCTTATGTCTCAAGGCAGGATGGGTGGTTATATTACTCACTTTTCCTGCTTCTGCACCACTTAAAATAATTCCACCAACTCACAGTTCCCATAGGCTCACATGACAGGTAGTGAGGGTACCCTTCACTGCCTCCTTGAAAGTTTTTCCCAATTTCAACAATTCCAATGATGAGTATTCCCTGACTGCCTTAGCTTCCTGCTCTGGGACATTGCTAAAGCCACCATTAACATGTTGAGACATGCGTTTTTCCTTTCTTTGAATCAAAGTTCAAACACAAAGGGCATTTGGCTCTTCTCCTATGTCATTCTCCTTTTTATCATTGTCTGTCTTTTTTCCTTGGTCTTCTACCTACAAAAAGGTGCAGGCTGATAATTCTATCTCCTCTTCCCCTTTGTGCAACTTACTAGCCAGGTTGGAGGCCAACCTCTTAGTTTTATCTTGCTCTAACTTTTCTCTTACATCTCCAGTTTCCCTATGAGTTGCCACCTCTGCCTTGGAGAGATTCCTTATCAACCACAGCAGTGACCAGGGTCCCTCTGCAGTGTCTCACTGTTATTATCGGTTCTGGGGTGGTACTCCCAGGGCTTGCAAGGTTTGTTCTAAAACTTCAGGTATTCTCGATGCATCATACTCCTGTGTGCCGTGTGCCCCACCAGTCTAGCAGGTGCGCTACTCCACACCACCTACAGGTGGATTTCCATCCTGGGATTTCTCCCATTTCTGTCCTTTGCTTGGGTGGTCTCACCATAGTTATCCAACTCACTATCCACTGTATTACATGCCACCCCTGCAAACCCCATCAGGCCTACAGGGATGGCTAACAATATCAAAATTTCCTCTACCCATTCTTACCCTTCAACTAACTTTCCTTCAGTTACCGGCATCTTTTCCATTAACAAGAAATTTCCATCACGTTTCCTGAGTCTATTTTGACTTGTCTATTCCCAAACTCTTCTAAAACTATGCTTAATCCTGCCATTACTATGCCAATTTGTAATTAAGATTCCACCAGGTGATGCCCACACATGTGGCATCACCCTTACTCCTAACCCCTGGGTTCCCAAGACCCATAAGAAAGGCTCTCTGAACTGTATAGTTCAGGGAAGTCTAAACAGTTTACCCAAGCTTGCCACAAAGTGAATGGAAATAACTTACATACCAAGTAGCAGCTCCCTTTCCACCTTATAAAGCCAAAGTCCCCACATGGACACAGTGACCTTTGGCCCTGGTGAAGACATGGCAAAAGAGAGAGCCAACCCTCATGTGGTTGGCCTTTTATACATCTCCACCCCTCCCAAAGTCCCAGAATTCCAAAGTCCTTCCATAGCAATGCCATTATCTTGTGAATGTCAGCACACATCAGTACTGCAGGGGAAACTCACTGCACAGCTGGGCTGTAAACTTAGCTCCTCCCATTAAGTCCTCAGCCTCTCTGGGGGATTAGTGATTATCACACCAGGTCCGAGTATTCAAATGCTGAAAATGCTTAAAAAAGAAAGGCCCACAACAAATATGATGTGAACTACCAGCTACAGTCTGAACATATGTTTCCTTATCTTCATTTATGTTGTTATAATTCTCGATTTAATAGTGCCATAGTTAGCTTCATTTCTCACTCTGACACATCTGCATAGAGGGAACTTCAAGTGAACAATTTCCTACCTCAAACTGACTTGTGGGCATGACTGTGGAATTGTCATGATTGGTGGTTGAAATGAGAGGAAGCTGTCTACTATGTGTAGTTTCATCACTAGGAAGGTGGGCCTATATAAGAAAGTTATCTGATCAAGCCAGAGAAAGCAGCCTGCAAGAGGTGTTCTTCCAGGTTCTCTACTTCACCTCCAGGTCCTGGCCTGCTTCAGTTGCTGCCCTGGATTCCCTCAGGGACAGACTGTGACTGGGAAGTTGCCTTTGGTCAATGTTTCATCACAGCAATAGAGAATCACACTAGAGCAAGCAGTACTGAGAAGCGGAGGTCTTGGGAGGTGATTCGGTCAAGAAGGACTCTCTTGGTAATGGTCTTTAGAGATGAAGCCTGATAGAGCAACAACCTCTTTCTGGCATGTGAAGACACTGAGAAAACCTTGCCTATGATGAATAAGCTCTGACCAGACAGAGCCTTTACTCCTTGATTTTGTCCAGACCCATAGGAACAATTCTGTTATTTCTTGTCCAGTTTAGTGAGTTTTTTTTTTTTTTTTTTTTTTTTTTTTTTTTTTTTTTTTTTCTGAAGTATCAAGGACTGAAGAAAGCAGGGCCAGGTGTGAGGTTACAGGTGGAAGTATGTATTTTTCTCAAAACGGAAATAGTGCTTAATGTGGAATTTCCTTCTGAGATGTAAAATTTTATTTTCCTTCTTTTGAAGATACAGCACTAAGCAGATATCCCACTTGCGGGTACAGATTTTGAAATTTTAGAAGAAGATATTAAAATTTAATATCTAAAGATTTGTTCCAATATGTATTTAAAGTGACAGTAACCTGACAGATGCATAAAACAGACCATTAGATGTATGTGAGATAGTAACAGAGGCAGAACTTTATATCATTTTGGCAGCAGCTGATTTTCATAAGCCTTCAACATAAGTCTTCCATCAAAGCAGCAGCACCATCCATGTGGAGATCCATTTTTGCATTGCTGGTGCTCTTTATTTTTACTTATTTGGAGAGATGGCTCAGCGGTTAAGAAGACTGGCTGCTATGGCAGAGGACCCAGGTTCAATTCCCAGCATTCACATGGCAAGTAACAACCATCCCTAGCTCCAGTTCCAGAGGATATATGCCTGCTTCTGAACTCTGTGGGGACTGCTCAACGTAGGTACACTTACATACATGCAGGCAATACACTCATATGAATAAAATAAAAATACTAAATTAAATATTTTAATATAATATTTTATTGACGTTTTGTGTATTTCAGACATCATTTTGTTGATGTTTTGTGTATTTCAGACATCATTTTTCCGTTCAATGTAGACACATTCCTCTTTCCCTTCCCCCCACCCCCAACCCAGATCATGTATTCTGCCATACATGTCCTGCATCTTTCTCTCAGTATTTTTAAAGTTTTTCTCTGCAAAGGTTTATTGTTTTGGGCAGGATTTAACTATATCAGTCCATTCTTTGACCCAGTCCTTATGTTGTGGTTCCCTGCCAATTGCATTGCTTTAAAATATGCCTACATGAACATCATATATGTACCAGAATTATGTCCTCCAGGAATAAACTGTATGTTAACTCCAATACATCTTTAGGAGTTCACATTTTTCTCCTTTAATTTTATATTACTCTAAAATATTAATATATACTTCTGCTAATATACATTAACTATCATATCTGAAAGTAAGTGGTAAGTTAATTCTAGGGCTCATTAAGAGTCACATTATAACATCACAGTTGCTTTCAGATAGAAATAAATATAACAATAATGTTGCACAGCTTGCATTTCAATAGGGAAATTGGTCCTAGCATCCACAAATGGGGGAAACTATTCCACGTTTGTTTTTTGGGGGGACTGTGTTACTTAGGATAATGGCTTTGAGTTCCATCCATTTACCTGCAAAGTTCATGATGTCAACTTTCTTTTTTGTATTTTTTGTCTTTATTGTTATTAAACTTTTTCCATAAGTCATACATCATTTCTCAATCGAATTTAGAGTGACTTCACTTTCCATGCCCACCACCCCACCTGAGTCCCTGCACTCTACCATACATGCCCTCATGCCCTGCATCTTTTTCTGAGTTTTTTTTAGTTCTTTTGTTGTTGTTCTCTTCAACTTGCATTGCTTCAGTATATATATATATATTTTTTTTTATTAAAATAAATATTTAATAAAAAGACAGTATGGTAGGGCATGCATATAAGAATACACATTGGTCATTAAGTTCTTACTCTCTACTATATTAAGAACAGAGAAAATCTTAGCGCTTATTCCATTATGTGGTTATAGAGTTGTTTAGAAATAATGTTTATCTATTATTTAAATATTTAAGACAGACTTATCAATGACTTAATAATAATTAAGTTTCAGGGAAAACCCTATACTCAGAAAAAAATAAAAATACCCTACAGACTTTATGGGCCCATGTATCCATTATCTTTTATCAGTTATTTTCTGTGTTGTTCTTATATTTTGGTTAAGAATGGAAATTGAGCTGGGCGTGGTGGTGCACACCTTTAATCCTAGCACTTGGGAGGCAGAGGCAGGCGGATCTTTGTGAGTTCAAGGCCAGCCTGGCCTACAGAGCGAATTCCAGNTATCCACTTTCGTGTGCATCCAACATCATAGGCAAAATGACCTTTGTTTTGAGGGCTTTCAGAGACTCCCCAGCCAACAGCTCCTAGAAAGGCAGTCCATGCCTTTCGGTACTGAAGCCTTTATCTACTATGTCTTATTTAGCCATAAATCTCCCAAAGGTTCCACAGTTATACCTGGCCCTGGTACCCTTCCTTAATGAATTTACGTTTCATCTTGTTCCTTTAGGTGTATGGGATATGTCTCCAACCACTCTCACATCTGTAAAACACTCAAACATTAACATTCAGTATTAAATTAAACATAAACAACTAATAACATGGGAAGATTTTATCCATCTGTGCCAATTGTTGTCTCAAAAAGATCCATGTTGGGTACAAAAGAGTGAATGAGTAGCATTAATTTAATTAGTTCTTCAGCACCTGTAGTCATTGTCTTGACCCCATTCAGTATCCTGGGGCTTTTTAACCCCGGGCCTCCTTTTGTTTTTTTTTTTTTTTAATTAATTTATTTTTTTAAGGGAGATTCTACAATACAATGACAACAGTTGTTTGCAACAATCGCATTGAGTCACTCTTATGTCATACAATCAGGTAATTGGTGTATTTTGAAAGTATCTATGTCCAATTTTTGAACAAACCAAGGTTCCCATAGCCCATTTGGAGAAGCTTGTATGCAACAGTACATGTTGTTCAATCAGGTGTCCAGACTATGTTTCTATAGTCTCATGATTCACCCCACTCTCCACAGCCCTTACCATCTACCATGCCTCCTCTTCCGCAGTTTGTCCCTGGGCTTTGGGAAAGGAAAACAAGTGGGTGAGAAGAAAAAGCTAATTTCTTTGGAGTTGGTCATTTGGACACTCCAGTCTGTTTCAGGTTGTTTTCTTTATGATTGACAGCTTTTTCCCAGTGAGTGAGTGATACCTTTTTTAGTCATGCTAACAAAGAACAAGCAATTTGGTGTACAGGCATTTAAGCATTTCCACTTATTGTGTCAAGCTACGCTGTGAGCATAGACCCAGATGCTTGGATGGCATGCCAATCCGCCAAACTGGGTTCTCTATAAAGGGTGTGACAAGTTCTAAGACTCTCCGTCAATATCCGCTACCCCTCACCAACTGCCTGGAGATAGTGCAACAGTGGCAGACAGAGTGTCTAGATATATCCCAAATCTATTTGGCTATTAGCTCTCTCCTTGGAGGAACACAGCTGATGACACAAGGCTTTGTGTCATCGTGTGGTTGGGCATGTTGTGAGCAGGCCACAGTAGAACTCCTTGTTTTCTTTAGTTTTGATAGACTCAATGGGCCTGACTCAAGCTGCCTAGCCCTACACCCATGGTTAAGGAGCGGTGTGTATCCTTTTGCCTCTGCTGTATTTGCTAATTAGCTGGGTCAGGCAAGCCATTGAGCCTGACTTCCCTCTGTAGTCAGAAACACCTGCTTTTTTTTTTTTTTTTTTTTTTTTACTGACACCATCTGGCTGCTGGGGGGAGGCCCCAGCCAGGCAAACTGCTCCCACCTACAGCAAGATTAAAACAGATTTTTCTCAGTAAGACAGTAATCTGTTACCATTTGTGGGGCTCTCCCTCCCCCCACCAGAGGGTTTTGTTTGTTTGTTTTGTTTGTTTGTTTGTTTGTTTGTTTGTTTGAGGCAGGGTTCCCCTGTAGTTGGCTGTCCTGGAAACTCACTCTGTAAACCAGCGTGGCCTTGAACTCACACAAGATCCCCCTGTCTCTTGACTCCCAAGTGCTAGGGACTAAAGGCATGCACCAACCATGACCGCCTGGCCCTCCCTCTGAACAGTTTTTTATTATTTTTTATATTGTTTTATATCTCTTGTAAACTATTCCTCAGGGTTTAAAGCCTTCCAGAGGCTTTTGAGTACCGAATTTCACTTTTTATCAATGATTATAAGGAAAACTTTGGCTTTACGCAGGATCCTGCCACATTTGCTTCCTCCTAACCCAAGCAGACTTCCTTTTTTTGTTAGTTCTTTTTATTTCACTTCCTCTCCAGACATATTTTACACGATGGCCTAGGTCACCTAAATTCAACTTCATATAGCCTCTGCTGCCAAGGGGATCAGCACAGCCATTAAAGTTTTTTTTTTTTTTTTTTTTTTTTTTTTGATGCTTGTTTATTTCCTACCTCATTTTCCCAATTCAGTCAGGCATATATCCTCCTTCCCTTCCCTCCACCCACCCCTACCCATCTAGATCATGCATTCTGCCATAACTTTTCTGCATTCTTTCTTGTTTTTTTGTTTCGTTTTCATTTTTTTTAACAATAAGTGTAATTGTGAGTACAAGCCCTATTAAAGTTTTATACCACTCTGGAGGTCCTGTTCCCCTCGGTTTTTTTTTTTTTTTTTTTTTTGTTTCCTTTTTGAGAAAGGATCTCCCTGCAACAGAGTCCTGGAATCACTATGTAGAACAGGCTGGCCTTGAACTCACAGAGATCCACCTGCCTCTGCCTCTGCCGCTCCTCAAGTGCTGGGATTAACTGTGTGAGACACGTAGCTCAGCCAGGCTTTCTCTTAAATAGCTGGTAAACATGCCTCTATCTGGCCCAGTACACTGGGTACTATATATTGCTTTCCTAATACCTATTTCTTTCATTAGAATTTGTCCTTCTCTTATCACTTTCCACCCCCCAGTATGTAGGGGAATTTCTGTTTCGGGTGACCATGTGTCCCTAATGGCTATTACCCAATCCATTAGGGAATTATTCCCCCCGTGCTGTCTCAGGCTATGCAGCTTATGTCTCAAGGCAGGATGGGTGGGTTATATTACTCACTTTCCTGCTTCTGCACCAACTTAAAAGATTCCACCAACTCACATTTCCTCCATAGGCTTCACATGACAGGTAGTGAGGTACCCTTCAATGCCTCCTTGAAAGTTTTTTCCCAATTTCAACAATTTCAATGCTGAGTATTCCCTGATTGCCTTAGCTTCCTGCTCTGGGACATTGCTAAAGCCACCATTAACATGTTGAGACATGCGTTTTTCCTTTCTTTGAATCAAAGTTCAAACACAAAGGGCATTTGGCTCTTCTCCTATGTCATTCTCCTTTTTTATCATTGTCTGTCTTTTTTCCTTGGTCTTCTACCTACAAAAAGGTGCAGGCTGATAATTCTATCTCCTCTTCCCCTTTGTGCAACTTACTAGCCAGGTTGGAGGCCAACCTCTTAGTTTTATCTTGCTCTAACTTTTCTCTTACATCTCCAGTTTCCCTATGAGTTGCCACCTCTGCCTTGGAGAGATTCCTTATCAACCACAGCAGTGACCAGGGTCCCTCTGCAGTGTCTCACTGTTATTATCGGTTCTGGGGTGGTACTCCCAGGGCTTGCAAGGTTTGTTCTAAAACTTCAGGTATTCTCGATGCATCATACTCCTGTGTGCCGTGTGCCCCACCAGTCTAGCAGGTGCGCTACTCCACACCACCTACAGGTGGATTTCCATCCTGGGATCTCTCCCATTCTGTCCTTTGCTTGGGTGTCTCACCATATTTATCCAACTCAATATCACTGTAATTACATGCCTCCCCTGCTGCCCCATCAAGGCCTACAGGGATGGCTAACCATATCAAAATTTCCTCTACCCATTCTTACCCTTCAACTAACTTTCCTTCAGTTACCGGCATCTTTTCCATTAACAAGAAATTTCCATCACGTTTCCTGAGTCTATTTTGACTTGTCTATTCCCAAACTCTTCTAAAACTATGCTTAATCCTGCCATTACTATGCCAATTTGTAATTAGCTTCCACCCGGTGATGCCCCACACCAGTGCATCACCCTTTACTCCTACAAAACCCCTGGGTTCCCAAGCCCATAAAGAAAGTCTCTCTGAATGTATATCAGGGGAAAAAGGGTATTAAAAATTTACCCAAGCTTACAAAGTGAATGTAAATAACTTGCATACCAAGTAGCAGCTCCCTTTCCACCTTATAAAGCCAAAGTCCCCACATGGACACAGTGACCTTTGGCCCTGGTGAAGACATGGCAAAAGAGAGAGCCAACCCTCATGTGGTTGGCCTTTTATACATCTCCACCCCTCCCAAGTCCCAGAATTCCAAAGTCCTTCCATAGCAATGCCATTATCTTGTGAATGTCAGCACACATCAGTACTGCAGGGGAAACTCACTGCACAGCTGGGCTGTAAACTTAGCTCCTCCCATTAAATACTCAGCAGCTCCTGGTGTATTAGTGATTATCACACAGGTCCGAGTATTTCAAAGGCTGAAAATGCTTAAAAACGAAAGGGCCCACAACAAAATATGATGTGAACTACCGCTACAGTTGAACATATGTTTCCTTTATTCTTCATTTATGTTGTTCTACTTCTCGATTTAATAGTGCCATAGTTAGCTTCATTTCTCACTCTGACACATCTGCATAGAGGGAACTTCAAGTGAACAATTTCCTACCTCAAACTGACTTGTGGGCATGACTGTGGAATTGTCATGATTGGTGGTTGAAATGAGAGGAAGCTGTCTACTATGTGTAGTTTCATCACTAGGAAGGTGGGCCTATATAAGAAAGTTATCTGATCAAGCCAGAGAAAGCAGCCTGCAAGAGGTGTTCTTCCAGGTTCTCTACTTCACCTCCAGGTCCTGGCCTGCTTCAGTTGCTGCCCTGGATTCCCTCAGGGACAGGGGACTGTGATGGGAAGTGCCATTGTTCAATGTTTCATCACAGCAATAGAGACCCACACTAGATTTGATCACGCAAGCAGTACTGAGAAGCGGAGGTCTTGGGAGGTGATTCGGTCAAGAAGGACTCTCTTGGTAATGGTCTTTAGAGATGAAGCCTGATAGAGCAACAACCTCTTTCTGGCATGTGAAGACACTGAGAAAACCTTGCCTATGATGAATAAGCTCTGACCAGACAGCGCCTTTACTCTGCTTTGTCCAGACCCCATTAGGAACATTCTGTTTTCTTGTCCAGTTTGTGCTGAGTTTTTTTTTTTTTTTTTTTTTTTCTGAAGTATCAAGGACTGAAGAAAGCAGGGCCAGGTGTGAGGTTACAGGTGGAAGTATGTATTTTTCTCAAAACGGAAATAGTGCTTAATGTGGAATTTCCTTCTGAGATGTAAAATTTTATTTTCCTTCTTTGGAACGCTACAGCACTAAGCATATATCCCACTGCGGGTACAGATTTTGGACAAATTTAGAAGAAGATATTAAAATTTAATATCTAAAGATTTGTTCCAATATGTATTTAAAGTGACAGTAGTAGTAACCTGACAGATTGCATAAACAAGACCATTAGATGTATGTTAGAATAGTAACAAGAGGCCAGAAACTTTATATCATTTGGAGCCAGCAGCTGCTTTTCATAGCCTTCAACATAAGGTCTTCCATCAAGCAGCAGCACCTCATGTGGAGATCCATTTTGCATTGTGGTTGCTCTTTATTTTTATTATTTGGAGAGGATGGGCTCAGCGGTTAGGGTTAAGAAGACTGGCTGCTATGGCAGAGGACCAAGGTTACATTCCCAGCATTCACATGGCACAGTAACAACCATCCCTAGCTCCAGTTCCCAGAGGGATATATGCCTGCTTCTGAACTCTGTGGGGACTGCTCAACGTAGGTACACTTACATACATGAAGGCAAATACACTCATAGGAATAAAATAAACATACTAAATTAACTATTTTAATATAATATTTTATTGCCGTTTTGTGTATTTCCGACATCAAATTTTGTGATGATTTTGTGTTATTCCGACAATCATTTTTCGTTTCAAAACCCTGTCTCGACACCCATTCTCTTTCCTTCCCCCCCCCCCAACCAGATCATGTATTCTGCCATACATGTCCGCATTCTTTCTCTCAGTATTTTTTAAAGTTTTCTCTGCAAAGGTTTATTGTTTTGGGCCGTAGGAATTTCAGGATTGGAGTTTAGCTATATCAGTCCATTCTTTACCCAGTCCTTATGTTGTGGTTCCCTGCCAATTGCATTGCTTTAAAATATGCCTACATGAACATAATATGTACCAGCAGAATTTATGTCCTCCAGGAATAACTGTATTGCTTACTCCAAATACATTTAGGAGTTCACATTTTTTCTCCTTTAATTTTATTATTACTCTAAAACATATTTACTATATACTTCTGCTAATCTACATTAAACTATCCATATCTGAAAGTAAGTGGTTAAGTTAATTCTCGTCTCATTAAGAGTCACATTATAACATCACAGTTGCTTTCAGATAGAAATAAATATAACAATAATGTTGCACAGCTTGCATTTATAGGGGAAATTGTTCCTAGCCTCCACAAATGGGGGACCTCTTCCCACGTTTGTTTTTTTGGGGGGGGACTGTGTTACTTAGGATAAGGCTTTGAGTTCCATCCCCCAATTTTTTTTACCTGCAAAGTTCATGATGTCAACTTTCTTTTTTGCTATATTTTTATGTCTTTTTTGTTATAAAACTTTTTCCATAAGTCATTCATCATTTCTCAATCGAATTTAGAGTGACTTCACTTTCCATGCCCACACCCCACCTGAGTCCCTGCACTCTACCATACATCGCCACTGCCTGCATCTTTTTCTGAGTTTTTTTTAGTTCTTTTGTTAATTGTTCTCTCCAACTTGCTTGCTTCCAGTATATATTATATATATATAATCTATATATATATATTATATATATATAATACATACACATATCACTGAATAGAGGATTTTTTTCCTCAAATGTTAATGGGTCTTTTTAAACTGTTAATCTCTTTTTGGTTATTTAGCTTGTTGGTTCCTCTTTTTTCAGATATTTATCCATTTCTTTCAGTTTTTAAAACTTAGTAGAGTATAAATTTTTGAAGTATTCCCCTATGGATTTCTGGATCTTTTCTTTATCTATTGTGATGTTCATTTTTCATTCGGGAATACTCTTAATTTGAGTTGTTACTTCTTTCTATTTGTTAACTGAGATTGGGTTGTCCTATCTTGTTTATCTTCAAAGCACCAGACAGGTTTTGGATTCATTGTTTGCTTTGTTTCTATTTCATTGATTTCTGCTCTGATATTTATTATTTCTGTCTGTTGGGTTTAGGGTTCATTTGTTGTCTCTCAAGTGATTTTAGCTGCAGTGTTAGATTGCTTATTTGTTCCCTGTTTTTTTTTTAAATATGGGCACTTGGGGCTATAAATTTCCCTCTTAGGACTGCTTTTAAAGTATCCCATGGGTTTTGTTCTGTTGTATTGTCTTTTTTGTTTAGTTCCATGAATATTTTTATTTTGTTTTTTTTTTATTTCTTCCCTGACCCATTCATTATTTAAGATTGTCTTGTTTATTTTCCATGTGTTCTTGTAGCTAGTTGCACTTAGTCCAGTGTTAATACTGAGCTTTCTTGCAAGTGCTGGAGAATGTTCCATGGAGTACTGAGTAGGAAGTATATTCTCTGGTGTTTGGGTGAAATATTTGGTAGATGTCTCTGAGGACCATTTGTTTGTATTGTATTGTTCAGTTCCAATATTTCTCTGTTTATTTTTTGTCCAGTTGATCTATCCAAGGGGCTCAGTGGGGTATTGAAGTCCCCCACTGTTAGTGTGTTGGGATTAATCTGTGTCCTGAGGATCTGCAAAATTGTGTTTATACAGTTTGGAGCATTTGGTGCATAAGCATTTAGTATTGCCATGTCTTCCTGCTTAATTGTTCCTCTGATAATGATGTAGTGGCCCTCTTTGTCTCTTATGATTGACTTTACTCTGAAGTCTATTTTGACTGATATTAAAAAAGCAACTCCTGCTTGCTTTTTGGTACCATTTGCTTGGATTTTTTTCCCATCTTTTAACCTGTTGGTGTTGATCCTTGAGGGTGAGATGGCTTTCTTGTAGGCAGCATATAGATGGATTCTGTTTCCTAACCCATTCTCCCAGTCTATATCTTTTGATTGGGGAGTTTTGCCCATTGATATTTAAGGTCATTATTGAGAGATGTGTGTTGTTTCCTTCCAACTTGGGCTAGGTTTGTATTTACACTGTTAGGCTTTTATTAGATAAAAATATGGAATGCTTCACGAATTTGCATGTCATCATTGCGCTGGGGCCATGCTAATCTCTGTATCATTCCAGTTTTAGTATATGTGCTGCCGAAGTGAGAACTATATTTATATCTCTCTATAAATTTCCTGCCTGGAGAAAATGGCTTCTCCTCTAGCTCAGCAGCCCTGATGGCTTTTGTTCTCATCTTGAGTCTCTCACAGAATGGGATCCACTCTACTTGGATCTGGCTGGCAACAAGGTCCATGTAGCCTCCACCATACACCATCCTAGTGCTGGGATTACATAGTTTTTTGCCACATAGTTCTGAAACTTAAGTCAGGTCCTTATTCTTTTTTTTTTAATTTTATTTATTTATTTCTGTATGTGTATGAATGTACTGTCTGCATGTAGGTTTGTGCACCCGTGTCGTGCAATGCCACGGAGGTCAGAAGAGGGTGTCGGATTCCCCAGGAACTGGAATTCTCCTGGAATTGGAGTTTCAGTCGGTTCTCGGCCACCATGTGGGTGCTGGAGATCGAACCCGGGTCCTCTATAAGAGCGGTCGGCACTTTTAACCCCTAGGCCATCTCTCCAGCCCCTATTTTATTTATTTTTTCAGACATCATTTTTCAGTTCAATTTCAAGAACTGTTAAAAGACTCAGACATGAACCTACCACCTGACCCAGTCCTATCACTCCTGGGTATATACCCAAAAGTCTCATCCTATCACAGAGATGCATGCGCATCTATGTTTATTATAGGTCTGTTCACAGTAGCGAAGAGCTGGAAGCAACCCAAGTGACCCTCAACAGACAAGTATATAAAGAAAATATGATACATCTACACAATGGAATATTCTATACAGTGGTAAAGAAAGATGACATCATGAACTTTACAGGTAAATGGATAGAACTGGAAGCCATTATGCTAAGTGAAGTAACAAAATCCCCCCAAAATGTATGGTGTCCCTCATTTGTGGATGCTAGCACCAATTGTCTCTTTAGAAGGCAAACTGAATAATTCCTTTTAAATTTTTTGTTTTTTAGTAAATATATTTGATATTACTCATCAATTTGCTTTGTAATTTAGGAAAGTAAATTAACAATGTTTCTTTACCTGCATACAATCCTACTATCAAAACAGGAAACTCTAAACATGTTTTGAAATTAACCTAGAGTTTATTTTCAGATGTCATAATTTTGGTATATCTGTGGCATCCATATAGGCATATTTTGGAATGATGTGCATGAGAAGGAACAACAACAAAAAAGACTGGGTCAAGATCTGACTGAAACAGTAAATTTAAGCCCAAATTGGTAAACTTCACCATAAAAAAATTTAAAAAGACTGAGAAAAAGATGAAAGAAATGTATGGCAGAATGCAAGAGCTCAGGGAGAGGGCAAGGAATGGGAATTGGTTCTAAATCTGATTAAGAAATGCTGTATGGCATACACAAAACTTCAGTTAAAGAAAGAAATGTCAAAAAAATAAAAAAGAAAGAAACGTCAGTCTTTCTTAAGCATGTTTTCCCAAACTTTGAGCTTCACTTTCTCTCTCATGTCACACATGCTCTCTCTCTCTCTCTCTCTCTCTCTCTCTCTCTCTCTCTCTCTCTCTCTCTCTCTCTC